>JASDQU010199530.1:0-16524 GCA_032191745.1 Picea mariana
GAGACAAGTAGTTGATGAGTTGGCACATACATGAGGTGTATAGTTGATGATGTTGGTACGTATTGATGAGTCATATTTTATGAGTAGTTGACACATGATTGGTACATACTTTGTACATGGTTGGATGCACTTTTTTATGGTATAGGTAGATTACAGGTTGTTTGGTACAGGTTGGTGCATGGTTTATGCACTTGTTTATGGTACAGGGTGATTACAGTTTGAGGTACAAGTTGATGCATGGTTCATGCATGGTTCAAGTTTATTGGTATAGGTTTACAGTGGTGTATCTCACAGTGATAGTGTGACAGTGGTTTCATCATTCTAATTCTACTTTAGGGCGGTTGGACGAGGCAAGGACAGGTGGTTGTAGTGACCTTCCGGTTGTAGCTGGAGAACATAGGGGGTTGTAGCCTCCTTCTAGTTGTAGCCAAAGAATTGGGGAGTTGGAGCTTCCCTCAGGTTGTAGCCTGAGAAACTAGGGGTTGGATCCTCCTTCCAGTTGCAGTTGGAAACAAAGGAAGTTGGTGCTTCCAATGAATGTAATTCTTCAATACATATAAGAAAAATCATTTTGTGGTTTTCTCCCACTTTGGGTTTCCATGTAAAACACGGGTGTACTGTGTATGTGTATGATTGTTCATTTGTTCATTTCTTATTTACTCTGCAATTATTGGATGATAATGCCACATTGATATAACACTTGTATTATATGGTTAAAAAGGATTACATTTCTCTATTACTGATTCACCCCCCCTCTCAGTAATCCAACAATTGGTATCAAAGTAGGTTCCTTCGGAAATCAGTTTAACCACTGAAAGGTAGATCATGGAGAGAAACAACTTGTACAAAAATGGAATACCACAGTTTGATGGACAGAAGTATGATTTTTGGAGCATAAGGATGAAGACATATATACATGCACAGGGATTTAAATTTTGGCAATCAATTGTAGATGTATACAGTTCCACCAACAAATGACAAAGCAGTGAAACTTGGTGAGAATATTTCCAAAGTGAAAAATGCACTTTTGAATGGTCTCAGTGATACGGTATTCACCAAAGTTGCACATTGTAAATCCGCTAAACAGATTTGGTACAAGCTTCAAAATATTTATGAAGGAGATACAAAGATCAAAGCAACAAAGCTTCAAACTTACAGAGGTTGGTTCGAACAACTAAAAATGAAGGAACATGAAAATATTGCATCCTACTTCTTACGAGTCAATGAAACAGTGAATGCAATCATAGGATTGGGAGAAGAAATCAAAGAATCTGTAATTGTTCAAAAGGTACTAAGATCTCTTTCTATGAGATTCAACCCTAAGATGTCAGCACTAGAAGAAAGATCGGATCTAAACTCAATAAGCATGGACGAACTGCATGGAATATTCACAGCATATGAAATGAGGACTGAATAGGAAAATATAGATGTTAAAGAAGAAGCCTTCAAAGCATCCAAAAGATCAAAACAAAAGAAACAACAACAACAAGAATAGAGCAGCAACAGTGACGTCTCGGAAGATGATGAAGAAGTGGCCAACTTCGTTAAAAGACTAAACAAGGGAACCAACGATAGGTATAGATGTAAGATTCCTTTAATTTGTTTTAATTGTGATGGTATTGGTCATTTTTCTAACAAATGTCCTCATAAGAAAAAGAGAAATGATGAAGGTTACTCAAAAGGAAAACACACATATAAAGGAAAAATAACTACAAAGAAAGTTTTCAAGAAAAGATTATGCACAAAAGAAGACAACTCATCATCAGATGAATATGAAGTCAGTGACAGTGAGACAGGAAGAATTATATTTGTGGCAGTAAAAGACTTCTACAAAGAGTACTCCAAAGAAGAATATGAAGAAGCCGAAGAAGGATATGAAGAAGCTGAATAAGAAATTCAAGAGGTAGAAGTTTACTATCGAGAAGAATTAATGCGTGCCATAGAAGTTATCAGAAGAGAAAAGAAGAAAAACAAGAAACTAAAAGCAGAACTAGACAAGAAAAAGGACACTCGAGAACTAGAACAAATGATCATAAAATTGAAGGTTCAAATAGAAGAAGATAAAGAATCGAAGAAGCACTCAAAGAAAGGCTAGAAGAAAAGGACAAGATCACTGGAAACTTGGAAGCAGAGATTGTCACACTAAGAAAGGATATTCAAAAGAAAAATATGCAGAATATCTCAAAAGTTCTGGATGACATTATCAGTAGTCAAAAATCTCATCTTGACAAGTCCGGACTTGGATAAAATTAGATAGAAAAGGGATCAAGCTCCAAAAAAATAGAGTAAGAAACAAATCAAAAAAGCTATGCAGAAACAATCAAAGAGGATAGGAAGATATAAAAGGAAGATTACAGGGACACTCCTCCACCAAGAAGATTCAGATTTTAGAATCAACAATAGACAGATAGGCCTCAATAAGAAGAAGGATTCATTAGAGCACCTCCTTTAAGAATATCTTCAACTCCCAGGTATCAAACTATATTTTTTGGTATATGTTATGCATGTAATAATTTTGGACATAAAGCTGTGAATTGCAGAGCTAACAATAGGAACAATAACAACTTTGAGAGTCATACACAAAGGGGTTATTCAAGAATACCTAGTGAAACACAAAGAAGAAGTTACAACAGGTTTGAATCTTTTAGCACTGAAGTGGAATGTTACAAATGTAACAATTTTGGACACGTGGCCAAAGATTGCAAAATGACAGTCCCTCCTAAAGAACCTCAAGAGAATAACAACAGTCACAGACAAGAACCTCAGAAAATGACATGGATAAGAAAGAAAGATTAGTATAGCAATGAATAATGCACAACACTCTACAAGCTAAGAAGAATAAACATGGTTGGTATGTTGACAGTGGGTGTTCAAAACACATGACAGGTGATAGAGACAAATTTCTTACATTACGAAAGGAAAGAAATGGTTCAGTCTCCTTTGGAAATGATAATTCAACCAAAATCATTGGAGAAGGCATTGTCCAAATTGGGAACAAGAATGAAAAGGCACAAAATGTTCTACTGGTAGAAGATATGAAACATAATATCTAAGTGTGATTCAAATGTGTGACCAAGGTCATAAAGTTACTTTTGATTCACAAAAGTGTGAGATAAGAAGAGAAGGTTCAGGGAAATTGGTCGGTACAGCTGCAAGAACTTCAAACAACATATATGTGTTACGCAAAATTGGAAATGAAAAGTGTTCTCTAGGAAAGGAAGATGAAAGTTGGATATGGCACAGAAGAATGGGTCACATGCATTTTGATAAACTTGTCAAAGTCAGCAAAAGAGAAGCAGTCAAAGAAATTCCCCAGATCACAAAACCAACCAACACTTTATGCAAGCATTGTCAACAAGGAAAGCAAACAAAGACCAGGTTCAAATCAAAGGAATATTCAACAACAAGACCACTAGAAATTGTGCATATTGATCTAGTTGGACCAACTACAACAAAGGGCTTAAAAGGTGAGATATACTTTATGTTATTAGTTGATGATTATACAAGAATGAATGCAGTCTGGTTGTCGTCTTCACGGAATTTACAATCCTTAATCTCTCTTCACCGTCCCCGCCACCTTCACACTTTTTTCTAAGTATGCAATTAGTAATCTTTAATGGTAACAACTCATTATGTAGGAACCAAAGAAATTGTCATTAATCAGTGAAAGACTCAAGGAGATATCCCATTGATACAGATTAAACCAATATTTGTGGAGGGTTATATTATCCCTTTCGAGTGTTCATTTCAAACATCATCTGGAGAAAACATACGTTCTCGTCAACTTATGGAAGCAACTCGACAGTAGTTCTGTCAAGATATAGTAAACACCTTCAGTCATGATGACCATAACTTCCAGTGGTCCAGGGCATATTCTTACTACTCATCTCCTTCCACCTAGAAGTAAGTAAGGATATGGTCCCTTAGTGCACTGAGAGATATATTTCAATCCAAAGAATTCCAAGGCAACCCCCCCCGCTCAAACAACTTCCCCATGCATTGATGGCCACCGCAGAGGTTGATGCAGTTGATTTCGAGCCAGAAGAAGATGATATGATGGACAATGATAGAATGATGGATGATGGAAATGCAGATGTTGTTCCCACTCTTTCACAAAAAGAATCCACCATAACAGAGGGCATTTCCCATCTCAACGATGGCAGACCTAACAAGACCAAAGAAATGGGTTTTAGAAAATAAACTGACTTCGAACACAATAGTCGCTCTGCATCTCTAGAGTTTGAGTCTCTCGACTCAGATGGTGGTACTCACCCTCGGAGATGTATCATTTCCTTTCATTTTTATGGTTTTGGATTGGGTTTGGATTCGTCCCGGGTGCAGGTTGTGTCCCTGAAGTCTTTGACTGTAAGGAGATGGTCTCTTGGTGCACCGAGAGATATATTTCAAGCCAGAGAATTATTCAATTGCAAGACCACTCTCCTGTTCTCTAAAGATACAATTAACATCTTAGGGGGTGAGGACCAGAACTCCCAGTGGTGCAAGGCATATTCCTGCTACTCATGATCCCCTTCCACCTAGAATGAAGTAATTTGGACCTTTGGAATTGCTCGTGCAGGCTGTGTCCCTGACATATTTGCCTGTAAGGAGGTGGTATATTGGTCCCCTTCTGCCTAGAACAAAGTAATTTGGACCTCTGGAATTGATTGTGCATGTTGTGTCCCTGAAGTCTTTGACTGTAAGGAGGTGGTCTCTTGGTGCGTTGAGATACCTATTTCAAGGAAAAGAATTATTACACTGTGAAACCACTCTCATGTTTCTTTGTCACCTTAGGTATTCCGCAAGATGTTGATATTGTCATAACCAACATTAAACTTCATAGGATAAGACTGCAAGGAGTTACTAAAAAGGCATGATAATCAGTTTTGTATGTATGTTCAAGAGCTTGTCGATTCCTCCTACATGTTGTCGCACTAGATGAACAACACAGAATTGTATGCATGTTTTTTTTTTGTAACTCCTCTACCTCTATTTATGACAAGTATGTTCAATGCTTCAGTGCAAATAACTCAGTCCAATGTCTATGGATAAATGTATATTACCCATTATTTTTCTTATAGTTTTACTATTAAAAAATTGCCTTGGAATCTTGGTTGGTGCTTCTTTGCTGGATTTAACACCTCTTCTCATTTGCATGGTTCGATAGTCTCGTAATTCTTAAATATTGTATTGACTCAAGTAATTTGATCAAATATGAAGCATTGAAAAATTATATGACAATGCATTGTGTCGATCACATGAGGCTTCTAGGGAAACATTAATGAATTTCACATAGTTTCAAACCAACATTCGATTCCATTCGTAATGTAGATAAAACATAGCAACACTGATTCACGATGCGGGAGTTTGGGCCGCACCCAAGAAGTTACGTTCTCATATCAACCTTTTTGATCGAATTATCTCTTATTTCCCTCTCGCTTCCTCGATTCCTTCACTCAAAAAGGAAACATGTTATTGGTTGTCCATCCCTTGACCTCTATTTGAGCACTTTTACTTTATTAATGAAATTACCAAATTTCTTCTTTGCAAATATTTTGAAAACAAAAATGATATATGCTAGCTCAAGTCAAATGGGGCTATGGAATCAACCACAATATTAAAATTCAAGTTCGTCGTTGTTATAATTACGGTCAAATTGACATTACAATAAGTTTATTTCTAGATATGCAATTATTAAGATTTAATGCTAACATCTCATCATGTAGGAAGTTTAATACTTAAAATAACATTACAAGGAATTAAACAATGTATCAAAAACACAATTACTTCCATAGGTTGCAATAAAAACAAATCTTCAACAAAGCATTGGATGACGCACCCCAGATGCCTGAAATGACCAATAACACAATCTATGAAATAAACCTTCCTATTATCGAATCAACAAAGATGAATATTATGGGATCAGATAAAAAAAAATTGTGTGAGAATTGAATTGGAAAAAAATGTTTCTTATTCTAAGTTTTTTAAGGCCTTATTACAGTAAGAATGAAAACTTATCCTAACCCATTGTTATCTACAAAAGACAAACATAAATAGAACCTGTAAATCAACTATACATATTTATAGCCGAAAATCAAGTTATAGTTTATATTTGCATTTGCTCACACCCTTTTTAATGATACAAGCACAATAGAAAACGACTATGTGGATAAAATATTGGACTAGAAAATGATGATTTGCAACAATGGGGCTTGTTTGAGGCTGATTCCCTCTTACAGAAATACCACCCCCCCTTTTCTATTTTCCCACTCTCTTTTATCCCCTTATTTTCCCTCTTCTATACTTAACCGAATTCCCCTTTCTTTTTCCCCTCTACTTTCTCTTTCTGGTTACTTAGTCATTCTTCTAAAAATGTCTAACTGCATGGGTTGGCGAACTCATGGGTTCACATTTCCACTCATGCTTTCATATCATGACTCCGACCAACCGCTTCCCCATTCCATACTTAGCCACTTTTTCGATCATGGATTCTCGGGCAGGCAGGCTCTAGATTGCACTTCCATTGTTCTGTGACCTACAAATAGCACCCAGACTTCCACGATATACAAATTGACTACTATACTCCCACATCATCCCCTCTTCCGTGTTACACATTTTGCACTCAAAAGTTTTGAGACATATAATTTGACCGTCGGGACCTCACATCCCCTGAGGATCCCTTGTCACTCTATTTTGAATCCCATCCGACCGCTTTCCATACTTGGTCATTTCTTGGAATATCTTTTATGGATCATCGGGTTGGTGGGTTCACGAAATCTCCAATTCCTAATCATTGTTCCTTATGCCCACCACCTTTGCACTTCTTTCCAAGTATCAAATTAGTAAGTTTTAATGCTAATAGCTCATCATGTAGCAACTATAAAGATTGTCATTAATGACCAAAAGGCTCGAGGAGATAGTCACACTAACTATCCCTACACAAATTGTCCAGAAACATGCAAAAAAGATCTTGTTAGGTAATGGGATATCTATTACAAATTCAATATATTAGTGAAAACGAGTCCAACCGACCATTTCTGTATTCCATACTAAGCCACTTTTTCGATTGTGGGTTCCCAGACAAGCGAGCTCAAGATTGTGCTTCCATTGTTCCATGACCTACAAACAGCACCCGGAGTTCCACGATATACAAATTGACTGTTGGACTACCACATCATGCCCTCCTCTGTGTTACACATTTTGCACTCAAAAATTTCGAGACATACAATTTGACTATTGGGCCCTCACCTCTCCTAAGTATCCCTTGTAACCCTATTTTTAATCTCGGCCGATCGCTTTTCATACTTATCCATTCCTTAATTTCTCTTCCCCGTCCTCACCACCTTCGCACTTCTTTCTAAATATGCAATTATTAAGTTTTAATGCTAACATCTCATCATGCAGAAACCATAAATATTGTCATTAATGAGCGAAATGCTCGAGGCCGAGATCTCCCATTAATACGCATTAAACCAATATTTGTGGAGGGTTTTATTATCTCTTCCGAGTGTTCATTTCAAACATCATGGAATGTCTTTCACGGTTTGTCGAGTTGGTGGGTTCATGAAATCTCCAATCCTTAATTGCTCTTCGTCATACCTGCCACCTTCACACTTCTTTCTAAGTATGAAATTACTAAGATTTAATGCTAACGGATCATCATGTAGCAACCATATATATTGTCATTAATGAGTGAAAGGCTCGATGAGATCTCCCATTCACATGCATTAGACCAATATTTGTGGAGGGTTATATTATCCCTTCCCACTGTTCATTTCAAACATCATCTGGAGCAAACGGATGTTCTTGTAAACTTATGGAATCAACTCGATGAAAGTTCTGTGGAGATACAGTGAACATATTCGGGCATGAGGACCAAAAATTCCAATGGTCCATGGCATATTCTTACTACTCATCCCCTTCCGCCTAGAACGAAGTAATTTGGACCTCTGGAATTGCTCGTACAGGCTGTGTCCCTGAAGTCTTTGACTGTAAGGAAGTGGTATCTTGGTGCACCCAAAGATATATTTCAAGCCAAATAATTATTCCATTGTGGGACCACTCTATTGTTTCTTTGTCACCTCAAGTCTTCTGCAAGATGTTGAGATTGTCGAAGCCAACATTGACCTTCAAAGGAGAAGACTGCAAGTAGTTCCTAAAAAATAATGATAATGGGTTGGACCTCTTACCCGAGTTCCTGGAAGACTCGAAGACAATTCCTAAAGATATCACAAGGTTGTGGGTTAGTTTGTTTAGAACTCCATTCTGGGAAATTTCCTAGTTGTTTACAAGAATAACGAGACTGGAATCCACAACAAGCATTTCCCGCATGATTATTTATATTTTTTATTTCACAGTCAAGGAACAAGCTATTTTTTATTGGGGGAAGCTAATTTCCATTGAAATCTATTCCCAATTGTCACGATTCAAAGAGAACAATAAATTTTATATGTCATCCTACTTGGTTTCCATGATAGCGTGTGGTTGTCTGTTTCCAAAACTATCTGTGTCCAAGAAGGTAAATTGTGAATTCGACCCAGTAACCTTATTGTACCAAGCCTTGTGGAGGCACAAAGCCTCCCATTGTTTTTATGAGGTTTTTAATGACTTTGTCTCAGTTTTCAAATATTTATTGTTAGGAAAGGATGCTCCTCGGATGTCTGAACAGGAAACCAATTTTTTGGACAAGAAGGGGACACTTGAACAAATGGAGAATTACAATGTAATAATAATTTTTGGCTCCAAGGAAAATCCTACTTTCCTTCCATGTCACATTACAAACAGAATGTTTGTTACATAAATAACAAGGCAATACAACTACTGGTTGCATTTTTTCCATGAGAAGAGAAAACAACAGTTCATTCTTTTTCCTTGGAAAACCGGGAACTTTGTGTTTAGGAATGTCAATAATATTGACGAATTCGTATGCCATTTCAATAACTTGAACCTAAGATATGATGAAAGGATAATAGGGTTCGACCCTAATGGGACTTTTGTAGAACATTTACTAGCAGTTGGCTTCAATAATTATTTTATCCATACACTCCTGAATGAATATAGAGACAATGAAGACAACACTTCTTCTCTTGACACTGGCAACCTAGAGACATTGCAAACTGAATTGTACAAACAACAAGGAAAAGGCCCCAGTGAGAAGAGTGTCCAATCCCCATCTACCACTCCCAAGAGTATGAAATTCTGGAGCATCTCTCCAACGGCCCAACCCAGTAAGAAAGAAACCCATAATTCTTCAAATGGAGGAGGAGATAAGAACCCTCCTTGGGGTAAAATTTATAGTTCTCACAAGCTTCCTGTGAGGAAGAAGAGAAAAAACGTTGTAGGAGAAGTGGAAGAGCCTAGAACTAAAAGTGAATACATGGAACTTGAGACTGGTCTAGATAACGTATTCAGCAATGTTGATCAGCCCGGGGATGCAATCCACCATAATCCCCTAATGGTAATATCTAAGACCGATATTTTTTACAAAGATGAATCATTCGTATTAGAGAGAGTTGTTTTCGACAACGAATCTAAAAATTTAATTATTGAAAAGAGAGATGTAAGAAATAAGAAAGGGAAATATCGTTCAGAGATTAAACTTAGGAACATGCAGTCATCCCAAATCTCTTGAATTCACCGAGCAACCGAAGATTCTCTTGATGATTCCATTTGAGGCATTGAGGCAAAGAATGCTAGACTGAAGGACCAAATCAAGGAATTGGAGGATTCTTTGATTCCTATTCCATTGTTTTCTAGTCCTTTATCAATAATCGTGCTTGCCACCCCTGCATCCAAGCTAAAAGGATCCTTCAGCCTCCTCACATCGTGTAGAGGCTATGTGGAGAAGAATATCAAGAAAAGAATGGAGCTAATTACTCAAGCCTAGGAAACATAAAAAAGTATAGCTTCCTTTGGAACGAGGGCACATGCCTTGAAGGAACATTTGTAGGTGGATTTAAATAATGAAGAAGGTTTATATCTAGACACAGTCCTCCCTTTTGGAATCCATGTCACCAACATGACATATATGAGAAGAATATAAGAATATCTCCCCTCCCCAGACCGGATCAAACAATTAAATGCATGTTGGAAAGAGAAAGTTAAGAACCTACATCTCATTGTCCAATCATGTGAACAAGCCATATCAAAGAAAGAAGAATTATTCAGAAAGTTGATCGAAATAGACTTAGCCAAAAGTACCAACGAGGTCCAAGACCCCAAATTAATCCTCTACTCCTTGTCCGTAACCAAGCAAGCCTTCAATGAACAAGTTGATATTTTTAAGGGGTTGTCTTTAGAAAAATGTTACGACATCCTTGAATATGGTGAAGATAACGTGGACAAATGGCTAGTGAACTATTCGGTTAAAAATGAATAAATTGAACAAGCTCTGCATAATATTTCTATCGATCTAAGGGAATTATAAAGCGATCTTTTCAACATAAAAATATGGCATGAGATCCACGTGGCCCCCATGAGAAGCTACATTGAAGAATGACTCCAAAGGGAAATCGACAAGCTCACCGATAGAAATAAAAAGGCATCAACAAGAAAATAGCAAAGGGGGAGATATATACCATCATAGTAAGTCTATATCGATCACATCCTACTTTCTTTATCAATACAATTATTCCACCTCTTAAAATAGAAATATCTAACCAAAGACTGATAACTTCCAATTTCTTCTTTTCAGGTCTTGCTCTCTACCGTTGCCCACTTCTTCTTTCTACAACCCTATTTCTTGTGCATATTTATTTTATGGTCTGCAGGAGCCCCAATACCAGTCTATATGACAAACACATTTAAATTTCGAGGAATATGTAACAAACATTATTATGTTTTGATAAATTTAAAGGAAAACTACTTCAGGAACAATCTCAGCGGTGCCTTGTAACCCTATTTTTGGAATGCAAAATGAGTTCTCTTTATGCATGTTGGTCATCTACTTTTATTTTTATGTGCTCAATTTTTTTTATATTCAACTATGTTGGATGTCAATAAATTGTGTTTATTTAATTTGAATGTTTAATGTGTGTGATTCCTGGTCCTATTTTCCAGGAACCTTTATTTCAAAAAATAAAAACAAAAAATTATATCGTTTTGTATTTCTTTAAGTCATTACGACGAAAATTCTCTAAGTCCCACATTTGAACTATACACGCCCCATGAAAAAAATTAAAGAGGAGTACCACATATATAAAAACGCAGTAGGATTGACATCCTCATTAGGTTGTCGTTTCGGTCCTAACAGATTCAAGGGTCAATAGACTTGTAAATACATCTGAAAGAATATACGTAGAAATAGAAACCTTTGAATTTTTTTATCATTGCCAAAAACAAAATCAACTAGATAGACATGTTGCAAATATACCAATTGGTACTATACTGAGGTGCCCATTTGGTACTATACAAAGATTCCCTCTTCCTAGAGAGAAATTGTAGATCAACCTCTGCAAAGTGGGCTTGTTGCTCATGGACAAAAGTTTCAAGAAAAGGGCATCTTCCTCTATCTCGCCACCTTCTTTTCACATAGTTTAAATTAACTTCAATGAGCTGAAAACTCATGAAGATAAACAATCATGTTAGGTGTGTGTTAATATATAGAAAAAACTAGAAAAAACAGAGGTCACTGAAGAAGATTAAAGAATCTTCTACACTAGACACATTTAAAAAAAAAAATTATATTTGTTTGTTTGCCACCATATATAGCTTTATTTATCCTAACACATATAGAGACAGACAAGCTAGATGATCTATTTAATAGAATGAAATGGATGTTGCTTACTTTTTCCATCGAAAAAATTAAATAAGTGACTATGAAAATTGTACTTAACTCTAGATATTGGGATGAAAGTCAGTTGGAAGTATATAGAGATCATCATGAATGAATTTCATAAATACATTACAAAGATAAAACATACAAGGTAGGAACGGAAATTTTGAACATGGAAAGTCAGACTCCAACAATATGTCAAGTTACATGTGATGGGGATATTTGTGCTCTTTAGTAGCTATATGTTGTACTACTGGTAATAGGAAAAATTACATAATCTTATTAAGAAAACAAAAGAAAGATGGCTTATGAAAAACATAGTATAATTAGAATGAGAATACTTTCAAAAACTAAATGGTTTCAATGCCAGAATTTCTCTAGGAGATTAGCGCTCGGGTGCCTTCTCTTTCCAAAATGAATGTGAGTCGTCGATCAATTTCCACTTTTCCATCTGGGTGACCCTGACGCTTTAGCATCCCTGCTAAAGTTTTATCGAACTGCCAATTTTAGAACTCCCCTAGCCATATTTAGCGATGGAACAAATTTCTCACAAAGTGACTTTCTCACTAATTACTTGTTAACTTGATATTAATATAATATTATCATTAACTAATTCGGGAATTCAGGACTCCGGCTCTGAGCTTCGGGGGAATTGTGTTTGTTCTAGAAGGAAAAATCCCAAAGTGAAATTCTCCCTGAGTCATGTAGCAACCTGGCGTCTTATGGATGGCATGTCAGATAGTGCCACGTGTCATTTTCTTCATGGATACCACCCATTCTTCCTACTACTTTCCACATGTCTGCGGCAGTTTCCATTTTCCTCCGCTACTTCGGGCTTCTCATTCTCCCATGGTCCCCCCATACTCGTGCATTTATTCCCATTCCAACTCGTCAAGGACTAAGCTTCCATGCAACACTTGTTGATAATAAGGGATCTATCCCATTTTTATGTCGAATTGATATACTTTTACATAGAAAGGTAAATAAATTTAAATCTGTTTCCCATTTTAATATGGGTTTATCTGAATTTATTCATTTTATTGAAAGGGATTTATTGATAATAAGGATTTATTGGAGATTGTCTCATTTTTATATTTAATTGATAAAGGTGTTGTTTAAATGTTTTAATTTTTTGAATTTTTTCACCAGAATTTGGTGAAACAAATCTTGGTGAAATCATCATTTTTTGTTATTTAAATTGTATTTTTGAATGTATATGATCTGGATTGGATCATTATATTATTTTTCATCTATTTTGATGCTTTTAGAGTGGAAAAAATTGGAGGAATCAACCTGTAGGGTCATTTTAGTGGTAGGTCTGAGTTTGGAAAAAATGGGGTTTGGAACCTTCTGGAGCCATTTTGAGGCAGTAAACAAGTTTTTTTAGGGTTATGGTGTCTTGAAAACATTCCCACCCCCTTAACAATGTTCTACACTCTGAGACCTTTCCAACAATGCATATCGTGCATCAATCAGAGTTTGTATGAAAAAGTTATACCTCTCGCAAGTTGATCTATCATGTTGACCACCATAGTACAAGAGGATGCCATGTCGACCCCCATTACTCTTGCATATGGGGCTAGACACGTGAGGAATTTAAAGAAGATTCTAGAAGGTTCAAAACCCTACACAATTGAGGGTTGAGGAAGTCAAAAACCTATCCCTAGATGGCTATCGGGCCATGTTAAATACCAAGCCACTAGGAGGAGAAGGAGTTCCATTCTATGTTATTGTATTTTGTTCCATAGCGGAGAAAAACAACTAGGACTGGGAAATTAGAGAGCATAATAGAGGGGGATAATGTTTTGTAAAAACCTAATAGGCCATGGGTATCAGGTAGCTCCATAGAGAGTGCCTTCTCCTCTATATTTCCATTATTTCCATACCAGAGAAAAAAGAGTAGAGCAACCTCACCTTCTAGCTAGGTTTTCTCCCCTAAGGGTTTCCTAGAAAAAATATTTGTGTTATTTTGTGGATGGTGTGTGATTGTACTTTACTATTCTCTATTTTCCGCATTGTATCTATTTAATGCATAAGTAGAAAATCAGTAACTAAATACTCTGGAATCTAAAGGACTTTAACCTTCATAATGTAGATTTAAGTTTTATTTATCAAATATGTTGTGATGATTTGTTCCAGTGGAATATCCATGACAGTTTACATATAAGCATAAATATATTTATCACCCTGAAAAACCTTGGGGGAACTCGCATTATTCAAACTCAACCACTCAAATTTGTAGTTCTGATAATTTCTAGTCAGATTTCGAGCAAAATTGATCATAAAATATGCTTGAAAAAATGATAAAAAGTAGAACATTTAGACTACGCTATGGATGAACCCTTACATGGTATATAGTTTAAATTTTTGTTTTTTAAATGAGTATTGCATTGTTTTATTGTAGAATTTCAATGTATAGTTTTTTTATTAATTAATCTAATAGAAAAAACAAGTTATTGATAACATTATATTTAAGGATTAATGATGGTTTGACGACTCAGTAAAAATAGGTAGTTAATATAGTTCCATTAGTATTCATGTCTTACTAAGTGACATGTTTTTGTTTGTGCTCTCATATTGTATTTGTACTCATAGTTGTTTAATACACAAGACTCAAATCAAAAAGTACTCATGGATCATCTAGATACTAAATTTAGACACATTAATCTCATCATCTAAAGAAAATATTTGGCTGGAAAAAATACCATAAAAAATAAATTACTGTATATATATCAAACATATTTATGCAGGTATATGGATTTTTTCTATAACTTTAATTTATTTATTTATTTATTTAAACACGAATGGGTACATTTTTCATTATAAAGTTGCTACAGTCACACTGGTCAACAGGTCAACGTAAGAATACAAAAAATAAATAGTCTGTCCACAAAGAGATCCTAAAACTTGTCCAAAAATTGGAGCTTACTATCTAAAGAAACATAACAATCCTTTGCAGAGGATTTTGAAAAGATACTACTAGTATACATTCTATAAAAAAAAAACCTAAGATTAAGCGAAATTTGCAAAACATTAAACACTAGTACTAGATAAAAGCATAATGAATGTAAGATTCCTCCTAGTACTTTGTGTTGGCCTAAAAGTTTTGGTCTACACCGAAAAATTCCACATCTTCCTATTGCATCTATACAATCTCATCTTCCTTGACCTCCTCAACTATAGACCCAATAGACAATATAGCATTTGAAGCAACTAAAGTAGGACTTTTAACTATATCACAACCATTTATCGAAGAGAAACACACTTATCTTGAAGGGATTCTATTTTCCTCTTTTGATCATGCAAGGTTTCCAGGATGAAGGTATATTCATTGTTTATATTTTGTTCTTGAGAATGCATCCTACTAGTGATAAATAAAATTTAATTCAGGTTATCTGTGATAAAATATTCCTGTCTCGTCAAAAAATTGTGAATATTGGTGGTTTCACACAATCAACATCTCCTAGAATTCACATGATCGACTATGAAGGCACTACATAACACTTTAAAAATACCCTTACCACTACCCACCCCTAACAGACTACCATAACCATTAACCAGACCCTTTTCCAACATTCCCTCAAACAATTAACAAAAGAACACGAGACTTTTAATTTTAGAGTTTGTTCCACTAACCCTTTGATTTTTGGTAGAGAGAGAGAGAGAGAGAGAGAGAGAGAGAGGCCTAGAAGAGGCTTTAGAATAAATAGCAATTGAGCTATGATTCCAAGTCATGGATACTAGAACAGGAAATGACCAACGCCATAACCACTAAACCACCAAAGAGGAATTATAAGTAAACTAGAATCCCACAAGAATGAACTATAACACATATAAATACTAGATTAAAATCCCCAATTTGAAGCAAGATGGAGTAGAGAAAGAAACCAAAGAGCAATAATCCACAAAGACTCCCCAACTTGCATACTTAAAGACAAATCCATTATCCCACTATTGATGTGCAAATTGGTCAAAATCCCAACAACAACCTCACAAGGATATAAATCCCCCTATTTTTGTAAAGAGGTGGTACTCCTCTATGTTTATCTAAAAGAAATATTTGATTTTCTTGGAATAGACTACCAAATGGGAGAATTCTAAACAACAAACCCAAAATCTTTATTTCTTTAGTTTGTATATAAAATGGTTCTTCATAATCAAATTTCTCCTTGAGTGCAAAATTTTCTTGGAAATGGAACAAGTAGCTTCTTAATAGTAAAAACATAAGAAACGATTCGACATAAAAATAAATATATACTAATTTTCTTTATAAAATCACTCTAAAACATATGCAAGAATAAGATGCATCCATATTTTCTCACAGGAAAAATAGTGAAATGGTGTTGATCACTTCAGATAACTTTAAATGAGCATTGCATTTAAAACTAAAAAGAATATTATGGGCACACCCCAAAAATCTCATACTAAAAAATCCCAAAGGTTTGAGAAATCATTGAATTTATACCCTGAACTAGTTCTTTGTGGATTTTAAATAAATAATGAATATTTCACATTACAAATCATTTCACTTAATCGATTGACTAGTGCTCAGAAATATACCCTTCCCAACGCAAGTAATTGTTGGGTATATGTTATATTCTTTTCATGTGTGTGTGTGGGTGCGTCAGATTTGACAACTGCGTCTGGCGGTTTTTGCTATTTTTAGTTGTTTTCTAAATTAATCATGGATTAAGGGATTAGGGTTTTGGTATCTACGGAATACCTAAAAACATTGTATATATTGTATGGTGAAT
>JASDQU010199531.1:0-16643 GCA_032191745.1 Picea mariana
GATTTTGGGTAGAAGGATAAAGATTAAATCTGAAGGGTCATGATCTGCATGTAGGCTTAGAACCCTAGCTTACTAGTCCGTAGGGTAAAAACACCCAACAACAGGAGTGGAGTAAGAAGCATCGAGGGAGTGAGAGAGGTTATAGGGGAGACACATGGCAAAAGGCGATAAGCGGAGGAGGCAGGAGAGTAGATGTGATGGACACATTTTAGTGGGAGGCTGACGTGGAGGGAAAGAGACACATGGCAGGTGGTGAGTGGACGATGAGATGGGGAAAGGACCACCTGGACTAAAAAGTGGAGAAGAACAGATGACACACGGCTGTGGGGGGGAAAGGTGGTTCTGGAAGATGACATTATGGGAGAAGGGCCCACACTGGCTAAACACCGAGCAGCTGAGAAGGACGAGATTGTCCAAGCGCCGTTGATCCGGGCGTGATGATCTTGGCCGTCGAAAAGCTGCGCACCCAATTCCGGACCCCCCCCCCTCCGCTTAAAGGTAGAAAGGAAGGGGGGTCCAGAATTGCCTTTATCGCTGTTGATCCGGGCACGCTGATCTGGACCATTGAAGAGATGCGCCCCTGATTCCGGACCCCCCCCTCTGCTTAAAGGTAGAAAGGCGGGGGGGGTCCGGAATCCCATATGCACCGTTGATCCGGGTGCGCGAATCACTGCCGCTCGGACTTGCTTGCCGCTTACCACAGGTGCATTTGCGTTCAATACTTAGGACAAGTGGGTTTTAACCCATTCTTTTTCATTCTAACCCCCTTACAAGAAATATCGCTAATAATAGCTTGAGCCAATCTTAAGGATTTTGAAGTAGAGCTACCTAGATTAGAGTGACTTGGGATGAGTCACATGTGAGTGTTGGGGGCTTGTTGGCCCTTGACCAAGTTTTGAAGATTCTTGGTCATGTTTGACCTAGTTTTGGGACATCGATAGGTTGTCGAAGGTGGAGCACAAGACGAAGCAGAGATCGTAGGATCTCGACCCCTTTTTTAGGGATTTTTGGGTTTTGGTCTTATGTAACGGGTACGAGAATGTTCACCCATGGGTTTACCCATGTTTAGGCCCGATTTTTTAATGTATAAATAAGTATCTAGGCGATGTAAGAAGAGGATGATGTGCTAAGTGATAAGTGTTAATTGCTAAGTGAAAGTGGTAACTGTAATGGTTTCATGCATACCGTGTGAGACTTCCAGAGCTAAGTGAAAGTGATCGTAAGAGACTGTATGTAAGATTTGTGATGTAACCTAGCTTGGAGAAGGAGGATCTAGCGAAGAGTGCATAGATCTCTTGTCCCATGCGAAGTTGATCTTGAGGCTCTGTGCATGTAATAATATTGAAGGAAGCTAATAAAGAAGATGAAGAGTAGGTGGACGTAGCCCCAGGGAGGCGGTGAACCATGTATAGCCTATGTTTTGAATGCTTTGTGCTTTATTGTTGCTCTCTTGTTTATATGATTAAATTCTTAGTGCATTGTTAGATGATGAATGGATCTAATATGGTAGCTTAGTGATAAATAATGTGAGTGAATTCTAGATCTGATCTTTATTTGTATGCTTAGTTCTTGGATCTATTGAATCTGTATGAATATTGTGCTGATATGTTGATTAGGGTTTAGCTTCGATATAAACTAAGGTGGAATATTGATGAACTATAACTGCTAAGTGTTCTGTTAAGGTATTACAATCACAGATATGTGTCCCATCCAAGGTTGTAGACACTAGAGTCCTACAACCACCCTTGCCTCTACCTCAGGTGAAACTTCATCTTCTTTGCAGGTGTTTCTGAAAGGGCTGGTAGTTAGGGTTTTGTTGGTGCATTGTTGTAGCATTGAACCCTGGGTCTGCCCCTGTGCCAACAATTGTTAAAATCTAAAGGGAGTGACAAGGGGTCTCACCTACTAGTTATTATTTATTTAAAAACCCTTAATATGATTTATTACTTTTCCCCCTAACTAAAAAGTTGGTTGAGTTTTAGTTAACTTAACTAAGGAAGTAGTGTTGGCCCTTAACTAAGTTTTGAGGAAATATTGGTCGTGTTTGACCAATTTTGGGACTTCGACAGGCTGGACGAAGATGGAGCACCCAGGCGAAGCAGAGATTGCGGGATCTCACTCATTTTGCGGACTTGAGGGCCCAAAAAAGGGTTTATTAGGGTTTATGTAATGGGTTATGGGATTTCAGCCCATGGGTTTACCTGTGTTTAGGCCATTTTGTAAAAGTATATATAGGAAGGAATGTAATGTAGAAAGTAGTAGAATCTTAGTGTAATAAAAGTAAGAGGTCTGGTTGGTTGGCTATGTGCTTGATATGTTGGTAAGGCTCTGTGCTACTAAGGGGTTGTCTCTGTGCCTTGACCTTATTTTGGGAAGGAGGATATGGCATGTTGTGCACAGATCTCTTGTCCTCTACGGATTTTGTCTCTATGGCTTTATGCACAGGAGCAGATGAATGTAAGAATATTGAAGACTAATAAAGAAGAGAAGTCGTTGGTGGACATAGCCCCACACTGGGATGAACCACGTATCCTGTGTCTTGATGTGCTGTGTACGATGTGAATTATGCTGCTTATCTGCTTAGTGTTGCCATTATTCTGTATGATGGATGCATCTGATGTTGCTTCTTAGTGCTTAATGGTAGTAAATATGAATAAATTCTAGATTTGAGTTAATACTATGTGCTAAGTGATTGTAAGTGCTTGATATTGATTGTTACTGCGCTGATATGTAATAAGGGTTAATATGTGATGTGAATGAGACTCATAATCTTATGCATATTTTTGGCTAAGTGATCTGTTAAGTGTTGTAATCACAGATCTGTGTCCCAGCTTGGTTGTAGACACCTCAGTCCTACAACCCCCCGTGCCTCTACCTCAGGTGAGACTTCATCTACTTTGCAGGTGTTTTCGAAAGGGTCAGTGGTTATGGTTTTGTTGGTGCATTGTTAGATTTGAACCCTAGGTTTTCCCCTGTTCCAACAAATGGTTTCCATTGTCGGGACCTGAAACTGTGATGGTTAGGACGTGAAACTGTGATTGCTGGGAACTGAAGAAAAGAGAAATCTCTGTGCGTAGATCTGTTGTTGTAGTGCACAATATTCTACTTGACTTGCGAACCTCTATTCTAATAAAGAAACCGGATTTGAATAAAAGAGGTAAGATCTTAAATCTTTGTTCTCTGGTAAGGGTAAGATAAGTGGAAATTTTTCTTTGGAAGTATGAATCTAGGTATGTTTGATAGATTTTGTCCTGCAGAAGAAAGAGCCAATCTGAATAAATTTGATAGAAATAGAGAAAGATATGTTATTCCTATGCATAGAAAGAATTTTTGGACTAATAAGTGGATGCAGGAACCTAAAAAGATTTTTTGCAGATTGTAGGTCCAACAATGTGATCCCAATGCACAGTACAGGAAAGGTTGGAGCTCGTTTTAACGAAATATATGATTGACACTATGTTATAATTTCAAAAGACCAGGACATCTTGCTAAGGAATGCCATGGTACAGGTCCTATTTGTCTTTGTTGCAAAGCTATTGATCATGAGGTTGAGGAGTGCCCAAGGATGATTGCTAAAGTTGAAAAGATGAACATGAGACAAGAAAGCTCTAAAGAAATTCAAGAGTCTAAGAGCATGTTGGGAAATCATAAAGAGAAAGAATCAGAGAAAGCTCAGACTATGTTAGTACAATTAAAATAAATAATGGATGACCACAAGGATGTCATCTTACCAGATATCTTGAAAGAAAAACAATCCATGGTAATAAGAATAGAAGACTTCGACATAGACTATGTATTGGATGGAGAAACACATGTGAATGTTATGCCATAAAGCACTTGGGAAATTTTGGGAAAGCCTGCTATGGTACCTTCATTGGGAAGGATAGGCTCGTTTAAAGGAAAGATGATAACCCTATGTGGAAGAGTTATTAATATACCTATGATTTCTCATGAAACATCGTCTAAAGAAGAATTTGAAGTCATTAAATTTGTTGAGAACAACACCTCCTTTCCACTTTTATTAGGAAAGAGTTGGATTGAGAAGGATCATATTAGAAGGAAAGCAAAGGAGGAAGCTACAGAAGAGAAAAAAAAATAACTAAGGGACCTCATAACCAAAAAAATAGAGCGACTAATAGAAGAACAAGAGGATAAGTCAAATCAACAGAGGACCAGAGAATTAGTTGTCAAAGTTGAAAGAACACAAGAAAGCTTGAAGAACATGTCCATGCAATAAATAAGAATACCTATTCTGGAGTTAATAAGATAAGAGGTATTACTTTTGAACCATTTGAAAGAACATCAGCATTGCAAAGTTACTACACTAAGAGAAGATAAGAATAAGAATGGAAAGAGGAATACAAAAACTTAGATCATAGAAAAGAAGCCTAGGAAGCTCAATAGGAATAAGGCCAAGATATAGGAAGCTACATAAAACAAAAGGAAGACTTCGCAGGAGGCAGATCTACAAAACTTTAACCTCTCCGGAATAGCAGAACCACGCAGGATGGAACTTCACCACGACGAAGAAATATGACCGTTGTAGGCACCCTGACCATTAGAATGATGCCCCATAACAGCTATAAAACACAGTTATGAGTGAATGGACTGTTGAGACCATGCCATAATGGGCTGATTCATATTGATTGAGGCATTCCTACCCATTGGAGGAATCCGTTATGACACTTATTTATTTAACCCGTTGGACATTGCACTGGGACCAATTTTTGCTATTTGTGAATATTCAAGCTAGAAGAGAATCTATTGCATCGCACTGTGCTTTCTAGACCTCGCCATCCATTTGATTAATTCACTTGTCCATTCTCCTACCCGATATATTTGGTTACAAGTGTGAATGTTGGGTGAACCTAGCACACCAGAGAAGTCTGTGGAGGAGATTCTTGTGGAGATCATGGATGAGAGATTTATGTCTGTAGGAATATAAGCATCGTCAACTGGTAGATTGCAAGCATCCCCCTCGACTGGACATCATTCTAGACGTGCTACTGAGAAGCGAAGCAAGCACCCTGATGAACTGGCTAATGCGAAGCAGATCCCGTCGGTCTTGCCAGATTACATACCACCTTTGGCCGGTGTAGTTAACCACAACAGTATCCCAAGTGACTTTGAGTATATGTTGATCACTGCATACATCTCGAAGGGGATACGCGTAGTTGGACCCCAGTTAGGACAGATCCCAGCCTTGAAAAACAACGAATTTAACTTCAGTAATAGGAAGAACTACGTGATGCTCACACACCATAGGTATTTGATGAAGATGACTGGGAAGAAGCCACACATAGTCTCCGAACCATGGATTAAGAAGCTCATGCAGTCAACGATACTGAACGTGATGAAGATACCTCACTTCGACCGACATCAGGAGGTTAATTCTTGTGTTAAACTCCTCCTATCGTGCTACCACAGAGGATATCTGTGGCTCGATAGGCATGTTACTGTGGATCCGACGCTGATCCACTTTATTATAGGATTGAGCATGCAGGGACTGAACCCTCAACACTTCTACCCAGGGAAGGCTTCAGATCACTCCTTGGAACAATGCATAAAGGAGGATTATGGCGATGTAGAAAAGGGAAAGTGAGTCTACAAGGTAGCCTCCATATAGAATGGTGAAGTGCACCTAGCTTGTCAGCTTATAGCTAGCAATATCGTCAGAAAGAACCATCCCACATAGGTCACAAGATTCATAGTAGACCTTGCAGGAAAGTGCGTGGAGGGGATGCAAATGAACTGGGTGAGTTACCTCGTCAACGAGCTCGATAAGGACTGCTGCAAAGTGAAAGACTAGGGATATGAATTCCATTTTAGTTGGTTACTGGTATTGATCACATTTGTTGCTTGGCAGATGCTGAAAGGATTGACATTTCCAGAAGTTGAACCATAGAAGCCATTGGCCACGAGGTTCTCCACCTTGTGGTATACAAATGATATGTCGAAGCAGTGGAAGTCAAATGCTATCTTCCATGCTGACTAACAACAACTGAAGCATGCTATTGAGGCATTTCCATGCATGACACCGAATACGTTGCATCAACAAAAACTGCTAGCGAAGTTCCATGCAGATCGACACTTTATATATATCACTAAGCGTAGGGATGAAAGTAAGGAAGAGTTGCAGTCCTATTATAAACTGACCGATGAGGATATGGAAGAGATCACCAAATAATGGTTGATAGATTTCATTGTACTGGTTGACGAAGTAGAACTCTCAGACCCTAACATCATTGGAAGCCCCTTGGTCACCTGGGTTGAGCATGTCGGGTAGAGAAACATGAAGAAAAATAAGAAAAAGGAGGAAGTGAAGAACATAGAGAGTGATGAGGAGGACACCACCTCGAAGGAAAGTGGGCCTCACTTGCCCGTAGGAGGAGGAGGATGAGACAAAGTAAATCAAGAAAGAGGAGGGGAAGAAGGAGAAAAACAAGGAAAAGGAAAAGTTACACCACCGAAGGATCCCCTTACCGAGGCCAAAACATCGAAATAAAGAAAGGTTTCATCATAGAAACCCTTGACAAGAAATAAGACGTGCACTAATAAGCCCAAGATGAAGTCCACACTCATAGAAGATGATGTCGATCTAATCATCATATCCATAAAGGATGCTTAAGAGGATATCTTGCAATGTTATGGAGCAGAGTAGGAGACGTTGTATGAAATAATAGAGAAGGAGATGAAGGAGATACATCAAGACATCCATTCGAGTCACGCAGTACCTACTATTCCTTCTTCATCCAGGATTGCAGAATTGGGGGACGAGCTTGCCCAATTACGAAGATTAGCAAATGCAACAAAGGCTCAAATTTAGCGAGTCAAAGAAGAAAAGGAACAAGCTACAAAAGCCTTGAAGCAAGAAAAGAAGGAGGTCATGGAGCAACTATGAGTTGTGCAGTCTTGTGTAACTGCCTACAAGAAGGAGAAAGATGAAATTTAGGCAAAGTTCAAGCAAAACAATGCAAAGATACAAGAAGAAAAAGACGAGTTGCTTGTAGAATAGACTACGGTCAAAGAAGCGGTGACTAAAGCAATTCGCTCTATGCCGGGCTTGGAACAGGAGCATCCAGAGTCAGTCGAGATGTAAGTGGGGAAGATCTCTTAGGCCATTCAATAGCTTGAAGCATGGATAATGGATTTAGAAATCCAAGCAGTGCCGAGCACTCCACAAGAAGTGCATGGCCAAAGGTAGGAAGCTGCTTAGAGCATAGTTGGAAGGATCAGGACCCTCGCATTAGAATGTAAGCAATTGAGTGATCAAAGTGTGCAGACCTATGAATGTCTCGTAGAATATCCAGAGATGAGGAAATTGGAAGCACAACTCCAGGAGGCGCAACAACAAGAATCCACCGCGCAAGCGCAGATGAAGTCACTCACTTCAGATAATAAAATGAATAGATCACAGAAGCAACGCACAGTCCAGTAGTAGATTACTACCATCCAGAGCAGATTCATGGAAGTTACAAAGAGACTATAGTAGGTACAAGATGAAGCCTACACATTGTTTGAAGAGATTGAAGGACAAGGCTCATAGCTGGACCAAATGGTTATGACAGTGGAACAATGCTTGGAAGGGCCTGTTACAGAGAAACTGATCCAGGAGTTCACCGAGAAAGAGGCTCTCTCAAATCAACAAGTTGAGGAAGATCCAGCTAATCTCGAGGCCTTTAAAGGAGCGTTGCCCAGATCTGAGTGACTCGGGACAAGTCACAAGGGAGTGTTGGGGGCCTTTTGGCCCTTAACCAATTTTTAAGGAAATATTGGTCGTTTTTGACCAATTTTGGGACTTTGACAGGCTGGATGAAGATGGATCACCCAGGAGGAGCGAAGATCGTCGGATCTCACTCATTTTGCAGATTTGAGGACCCAACAAAGGGTTTATTAGGGTTCATGTAACGGGTTATGTGATGTCAACCCACGGGTTTACCCTGTTTAGGCCTTTTTGTAAAAGTTTATATAGGAAGGAATGTAACGTAGAAATTAGTAGAAGCTTAGTGCAAGCAAAGTAAGAGGTCTGGATGGTTGGCTATGTTCTTGATATATTGGTAAGGCTCTGTGCTACTAAGGAGTTGGCTCTATGCCTTGACCTGATTTTGAGAAGGAGGATCTGGTGCGCTATGCGTGGATCTCCTGTCCTCTATGGAGTTTGGATCTGTGGCTTTGTGCACAGGAGCAGATGAATCTAAGAATATTGAAGACTAATNTAGTGTTGTCGTTATTCTGTATGATGAATGCATCTGATGTTGTTTCTTAGTTCTTAATGGTAGTAAATATGAATACATGCTAGATCTGAGTTAATACTATGTGCTAAGTGATTGTATGTGCTTGATCTTGATTTTTACTGTGCTAATCTGTATAAGGGTTAATCTGCAATGTGAATGAGACTCATAATATAATGCATATTTTTGGCTAAGTGCTCTGTTAAGTGTTTTAATCACAGATCTGTGTCCCAGCTTGGTTGTAGACACCCGAGTCCTACAACCCCCCCTGCCTCTACCTCAGGTGAGACTTCATCTTATTCACAGGTGTTTTTGAAAGGGCTGGTAGTTAGGGTTTTGTTGGCGCATTGTTAGATTTGAACCCTGGGTTTGCCCATGTGCCAACAAGTAGTTCAACTACTTCCACCAATTCTAATTTTCTTAAAGGCAAAAGGAAAGGGAGGAACAAGAAGAGAATAGAAGGAGAAGCATACTAAGGTTTTCTCTTTGATTTTTTGTTGAGATAATTCAATTTTCATTCATTCCTTAATTCATTAGAAGCCTAATTCTTTTTTATGATAGAAGATTCCTATTGTAGACAACAAGATTCAGGGTTGAATTACATCATTCAGACACTTTTTTTTAGAGGTGTTGATCTATCTTTGATAGTCTGTGTAGACTTTTCTATTTGTGAATTAGATTTCATGACTAGCAAAGGATATTGTGCAGAGTCGAGTGGGAAGCAATATGTGGCAAGATGATCCAACTTTTAAAGTTCAGTTTTTGATTTTTGGTCAGAAGTCCTTTTGTATGTTTGACTTTGGTCCAAAACTTCCTCAGGAAATTTTGTAAAGAGAATGATTCTTTGATGAATTGGAATGAAATAAAGGATTTATTTATGTCTCATCTATTTGATTATTGACTTGGTGTCTTTAATTATGTCTTTATATTTATTTCAACATTTGATATGTTCAAAAAATTACATAAATAATGATTTTTTCAGCAAGCTTTTATTTATAAAAAAAACATCCTAAGCACTTGTAAACAATACTCGTGAATTAGGATATCAATTTTGATGTCTATAAACACAGGGTGATATTCCCGTCTATCTTTCTTTAGCCAAGAAGGATCTGAAAATGTTTGAGTAAGATCATTTCATATATTTTCCTCAACAATAGCCTTTTTTTGGATTTAGTCTCCTTAGCTCGAAAAAGTATAAAATTTACTGAGGAGAACTCTTTGGGTGAGACGAATCTCCCAAGGTGTACCTTTTTTCTCTATAATCCACAGGCCAGAAAAAGGAGTAAACTCATGCCAGTAAATTTTCTTCCGGACCAATTTAATGAGTGTGAAGGAACAAGGTCACTCAACGATCTTTTCAATTTTAGGGAGTCTGAAAATATATTAACTATGGACTCTGTGGGGGTTCCTTTTTCGTAAGTAATCTCCAAGGCCCAAAAAAGGTGATAATCCAAAACCAAGGAGAATGTTCCTTTTTCATAAATTTAGTCCCCTAAGCCCAAAAAAGGGTTAAACTTATACCTGAGAATACTCTTCTAGAAAAACGAAGTTCCTAGAGTATACCTTTTTTCGTAACATTGATCATCCAAACCAAAAAAGGGGTAAACTACCGTCAGAAAGACGCGACTTCAAATTTGAGTTTGGCAAGTGCGAAGGACAAAAATATCTCTTGGAAATGTTTTCATGTTTAAAGAGTTTGAAAAGGGCTTAAACAAGACTCCGAGAGGTTACTTTTCTCAGTTAATCTAGATGTTGGCTTTAACATGAACTACTCTTTCCTACTGTCTGCGTTGTTGACCCAGGGTTCATATCTTTAAAGGTACCAAAAAAGCCTAAAACTATCAGCCCTTCTGGTAAACCAGAAGGAAACATAGTACATAGAATTCACTGCGCAGTCTCACTCGAGATAGCTTTAAATGGGTGGTTGTAAGAATCAAGTGTTTACAGCCTAGGATTGAGTATGAGATAGGGGATCTGTATTCTGAGCCATTTACTCTAACTTGCATTACAAACTACTATTATTCTCTTGTATATTTTAACCTTCATGGCATCTTTTCTTGATATCCCAACAACAATTAACTAAGCAACATAATAACTCATTTATTTATTACACACATTGGTTAACTACTAAAAGTATGACAAAGATATGCATACCTTCATCATATTACATAGGTATTACTATGGTTCACCCCCTCTTGGGCTACGTCCAAAAATATTTGGCTCTTGGATATCTTATTATGGTAGTCCTGCAATCTTGCACCATGCACTTACAACTCTCCCTAGATGGGTAAGATCTCTATGAGGCGAAATAGATCGCACCAGGCTCCTCAGCCTATGATCTAATCCTCAAGATCTACCTTCTCTCCTCCTCTCTAGATCAATCGCTTTAAAAAAGTAGTTCTTATAATAAAAAACACATTACATAAAGAACCGAACCTCTTTTTAAGACTCTCTATGATACCTGCGTATATATATATATATCTAGATCTTCAACCATTTACACAAAACTTTACAAAAACCCTAAACTTATTGTCGTTAGGTATTCCTTCTCTGGATGCGTTCTTTGCTTCCTTCCATTTGTCGCCTCCTTCTTGCATGTGTGCGCGCTGTGCTTCTTACCAATTGTTGCTTTCCTCTTGAATGCTTCCTTTCCCATGATTTCTCTTCTAGTTTCCATTCTTCTTTATGCACGCTTTCTTTCCCATTTCGACCTGCTACCAATAGCCCCCCAACACTGACATGTGACTCATCCTGAGTCACCTAATCTTTTTGAGATGCCTCGATCTCCTCGATGATCGTCTGGACCTTTTCCCTCAGCTCTACTGCTTTTGTTAGTGCGGCCATGGTCCTCTCCTTACTGGTATTCACTACCTGAACTGCTAGTTCGTCACTCAGTAATCCTGCACATTCTGCCTATGTTTGTTCCATCTGTGTTCTGTCTACTTCTACTTGTTTGAGTACTTCTTCTACCTGTTTCTGTAATGGTTTTATTTGAGCCTGACACTCATGTTTCTGTGTTTGTGCAGTGATAAGTTCTACCTACATTTTCTTCATCTCTTGCATCCCCTTGATGTGTTCTGGGATTGGTATGGTATTTTTCCTCTGTTTAAGTTCTTGGATAACTTCATTGATCCTTTCCTCTTCCTTATCCCAACGTTGAACCTGTGGATCCTCCTCTAGTCTTGTCCAAAGGTGCACTACTATTGCTACCTGCCTCCTTTTCTCCTTTATTATCGATGGAGTTGTTGGTGTCAGCTGTTCTCGGAGATCCTCGATCTCCTTATAGTATCGAGCAATTGCCTGTGCAATCTGGTCGATCTTTTCTACAGCTGGGATTTCGTTTCCTTGCGCATTACTTGGAAGTTTCCCAAAAATTTCTCCCACTCTGCATTCCAATTCGTTCTTGCATTCCGTCACCTTCTGAGTTTTAGATTTGGCCTGCTTATACTCTTTTTCTAGCACTTCTCGCTGGTTTGTTTCTTTATGTAGCTCGGCTAAGTTTTAATGTTCCCGAGACTACATCTTTTGGTCGACTCTAACTTGCAATTTGTGCAGTGCCCTTGATGGAATCTATGTCAAGACCAATTGGATGTGGTACAAATCCTTCAGTGGTGTCTATCCCTTTATTTCATCCATTCGTAGCATGATTGGTTTTATGTGGACCATTGCGTGTGTGTGTGGAATTGGGAGGGCTGGGTCTCATTCTTCAACCTCCATTCTTTCATTTGTTTGTGTTGATGAAGACTCTATGCCTCTACTTCTACTTTCTTTTTGGGCCTCTCTGAGTGTCCTAAGGAGTTGTCCCATTTCTGCCATCTCTTTTTGCAGATTATCCCTGTGATGTGCTGATCAAAGTCTTCTGCTAGACAATCATGGACCATTCTAGCGATCATTTCTCCATCGTCCTTCGTGATCATATAGTCCAGTGATGCTCATTGCACCTTTGATTTCTTGTGCACGCCTTCTGCCTGTACAGTTGGTCTCTTAGTTCCACTTGGTTCTTGTGTGTTGGGATTTGGGGTGATCTCCTGCACTCCCTTAGCTTTCTTCGTCTATTCATTGGTCTCTTTCTGCCCCTTTTAGGTCCCTATCGTATTTTCCCCTTCATTTGCTAGAGTTAGCTTGTTTTGGCCCGTCCTTGGTTTCTTGGGCACTGAGATTTGCGAAGGCTATGTTTTCGCCTGTGTTGCTTCTCCTTCTGCGAGTCCTTCTGGTACTTCCTAGGGAATGGATGGGATCCTCCATTCATCGGGCCATTTGTTGATGACCATGTCTATATCACCTTCTATGATGTAGTAGCACATTGATAGGCACTATTTATCTGGATCCTATCTTGGTTGTATCCACATGGCTTGACGTGTAGCCCAGAAGTTAACGACGTCCCCATATCGCACGACAGCCTCTGGTGTTATTTTTCATGATTGGCTAATAGCTTCCTATATGTCCCATAGGTATGCTTCAAAGATGATTCCATTTTCCATCTTATGCCTAGGTTGTGGCCCTAATATTAGTAATAGATATCTCGCTCCTGCTGGCTGTGGTATAGTAGAAAATACTACATACTTTGGTTCCCGCCATCCCATGAAGGCTATGAGGGTGAGTAGCAATGAGTAATGAAATTATGTGCCAAGGTCTTGCGCATCTTTGCATGACTACTATTTGCATGATAAGTAATGAAATTATGTACCGAGGTAGTCTTTTTATCTGCGCAATAATATCAAAAGTTATGGGGACGGGTTTGTCCAGCCATATATCCCCTCCATGCGTGACTGCTAATAGCTTCTTAATGCATGTTGTCACATACTAGCCTCTACCAAAATGTGGAAGTTTCAGCAACCGTAAAATGCCTGTTCTATCCAGTCCAACTTCCCACTGATGTGGCTGGCTGATCATTTGTCCAAGTTGGTTTACCACTATGTTTTGCAAAAAAACCCTCGGCACAAGTTCCGGGTACTTGGTTTTGTCTGAGACAACATGGTTAGAATACTTGAGCTTCCTGACATGAACCAGTAGTTGCGGCTCTACCTGTACTCCCTCGGGTATGTGTGGTAGCACAATTTCTGTTGTTGGTTTCTTGCAAGGTGAGATCGGTATCAGAACTCTGTCTTCTTGCTATGGTGGTTGGTACGAAGTTACAACAACTCCTGGTTGCTAGCCTGCAAGCTATTCTGGCCAAGCCAAGGTAGTTCAAGTGGTCTCTTCTATTGGTTGACCTAGGCTAGGTACCTGCAACTCATCTGGTTTCCCTTCTGATCCTTGATTATGTGTCGTTCCGTTACCTTCCGCAGTTGGTTCAGTGCCTTTTGGTTGCACTTCCTATTGGGGTTGCACTTCCTATTGGGGTTCCACTTCCTTGTTCTGAGGTTCCTGCACCACTGCAGACATGTCCTCTTTTAGGTCCTCTACTTGTGGCTACTGACTCTCCTCTACTATCAGTTTAGAGTTCACCAGTGGTATCTCTGGGGATGGGATCTCATCAATATTGACAATCTCCAGTTGCTACTGATCGTTTTCTTCCAGCGGTCCCCGTGACCTAGTTTGAACTCTGGTCGGTCTGGTGGTTTGGCATGGTTTGGTGGAATTTGGTGGTGCCATAGTGGTGAGTGTCAACTATTTTATGACTTTAGAGGACTACGGTGAGCTCTGTGGTCTCTCTCTGTTCGTTAGAGTTGTTGTTTCTTTCTCTTTGTTCTCCTTTCGCGAATAGACAAGTTGCTTCCATGCTCGCGTGTTGTATAGGCTTGTCATGGATTTTATCAAGGACGCTTGATCCATTATACGATTAATGCACCATAACTATGGGCTCGATGCATTTGTGGTAGTTTTGTACTTGCCATTAATCTTTCTTTGCCGTTTCCAGTTGGCGTGTTTAATGTGATGTTCCATCAGTCCTTGTTGTGCCTTAATTCCACTTAGTGTTGTCCTGTCATCCTACTTTTGCCGAATTTTTGTTTCCCGCTCATTTGTCTTAGGCATGTAACCATTAATCATTCCTTTACTGCATTCATGTTTCGAGTGTCTTGTGGCTTTTTTGTCTCTAGCATGCTTCGTGCTTTTCATTTTTTTTTATTGCGCGGTGGGTGGTTGACTGTCCTTGTACAACTTCAGTCAGCTCCTGTTGATCATTCCTCTGAGGTTTGCACCTACTAAGTCTCTTAACTATACATATCCTCCATCTATTACATATTTGACCTCCTATGGTCCTAACCAATGGATTCTTAGCTTTCTAGGGTGCTGAAACGATTTGCTGTTGTAGAGAAATATTAGATCTCCTTCCTTGAAAGTATTCTTCTTAATGTGTCGATCATGTCATGCTTTGTCTCTAGCCTTCTACACTTGTTGATGGAATTCTGCTAGGATTTTGTCTTCCTCCATTGCTAAAAGTTGGTTCAGTCTCTCCTGTATTACATTACGTTCTGTCATTTGGGTGATAGCTGCTACGTGTAAGCTGGGTACTAAAAATTCTAATGGCACTATCGCTTCTTGGTCATAGAATAGTTTGAATGGTATGTGCCCTATCAACTTCTTGCATGTAGTTCTATACGCCCATAATACTTCTGGTACTTTGAGGTCCCAATTGTCTCTGTTGACGTTACAGATCTTTGTCAGTGCATTCTCTAGAATTTTGTTAAAGGCTTCTACTATGCCATTCACTTGTGGATGATACGGTGTGCTTTTCTGGTGGTGAACTTCAAATTATTCGAGCATCACACAGATGGTGATATTTATGAAATGAGTGCCTTGGTCACTCATTAAAACTCTTGGGCAACCAAACCTAGTAATTACTTGTTCAAATAAGAAGTGTGCAGTTGTCTCTGCACTGCAGTATTTTACTGGTGCGGCTTCTGCCCAGCTTGTTAGGTATTCCGTCGCGATGATGATGTATGTTGCCCTTGTTATTTTGGTTGATGGGTTAATTGGTCCCACAAATTCCATTGCCCATTTATCAAATTCCTGTAATGTCCCTTGCATTCGTAATGACATATCATCCCTTCTATTGGGTTTGCCTACCCTTTGACAAACATTGCATCTTCCAAAATAGTCTTTCAAGTCTCTATGAATCGTTGGCCACCATAATCCTACATGGAGTACCTTTTGCGCAGTAGCTTTACCTACATAGTGTCCTCTTGCTAATACCTCGTGGGATTCTTCTAAGATTCTTGGTCATTTGTGCTCTAACACGTACCTTTGTAAAATGCTATATGCACCCATTTTATATATATGTCCCGCGATCAATTGATAGTCAGCTACGCGAACTACCAAGTTCTTCTTCTGCACAATGGTATATTATTGCAGTATGGAACCTGTGCTCAAGTACTGGATGATATTTGTGAAGTAGTCATCAACAATCTGTACTGAGAATAACTGGCCATCTAGAAAGTTGTCTTCCAAGTTCATGGGTTCTTCTCCATTTGTGACCTGTGAGAGGTGGTCAGGTCCCGCATTCAGTTTTCCTGGTTTAACTATTACTTCAAAGTCGAATTGTTGAAATAGAAGTAACCATAGACATATTCTCCCACCCAACACTGACTTGTTGACTAGGTATTTTAAGGATGAGTGATCTTGTAACACCCTGTTTCCCCAGTTTGTAAAAATAACTGGACTGGCCAAGAACTATGGAAAACTCATAAATGTGAATATGTGATGTAAATAGACCTTGAGGAAAAGGTCAATGAATGTGAATAACATTATGAATTTTATTGCAGGACTAATAAGAGGGGATGTGCAGAAAAAGAGACCATGATGGTGGTGGAAGGCACCTGGAAAGGTGGCGTTAACTTCCATCGAGAATTAATACCGTATTTGGACTCCACTGGCCCGGAGAACCAAAAGCGGCTCACTGGCCCTGAATTAAATGTCTCGCAGGTTGGTAGGTAGATGGTTTAACGAGGGATGGGAGGTGAACCGCCCATTCGTAGAGCCGTCAGGCTTGACTAGTGTAAGGGTAATCGTGCCACACGCAACCTCGCAAGAGGGTAAGGCATGGGGTAGAAGCGATTAGGGGCAGACGCGAGGGGAGAACTTTGGCAACACACAGAGTGAGTGATAGCAGAGAGGGAGGATTGCAACCTTTGCTCCTGGTCACTGGAAAACAGAGATGCGGTCTCACAACATCGTGGTCTCAGCTCGGGGGTGGCTAGTGTTAAATCCGCTGGGAGTCGCTAAGCCTACGGTTGGGTGGAAACGAGCACCCCTCTCAGCAGTTGCTTAACCTTGGTGTTATTTCTGATAAGTGTTTTGCCTCTAGCATCTGGAATTATATGTATTCTGATAATTATGATCATAAGCTATGAAACTGTGAATGTTTTTATTATAAGAAGGTCTGTGTGGTATTTTGATCAGTACTAGTAGTTGCATATGCTTATAACAGAAAAACCACACATGGCTTATGTTGATAAATGAATCTAATTA
>JASDQU010199533.1:8129-19294 GCA_032191745.1 Picea mariana
TCAACCCCATTTCGGTCATCTCCCATTCCATTCACATTCCCTACGTATCAAGAGATTCATTTTGCCTCCGCCTCTGCAACGCCTCATCCAACCACAACCATTACCACTAACATTTTGTTTGAATTGTAGGTACTCTTCACAACAATGGCACCAAAATCCAAGAAGGCAGAAGCTGGGGAAAATCCTTTTCTCTCACCTCCTATCGACCTCAAAAAGATCCCATTGGCCAACAAAGATAATTTGATATTGGACAGAAGGTGTGAAGTTGACTTAGCGGATTTGCATTCATGGCTCAAAGACACTTTCTTAGATCAGAGCGATGAAATTGGGCTCTAGGAGTCCAATATTCCTTTATATATTTTCCCCCAGGTCCATCATTTCCCTCAATTTTCCCTCAAATGCCAGGCTCATTACCTTCCTGACCAGAGAGCCATAGTCTCGTCATCAAGAGAAACTCCATTCTTCATCACACTAGAGGCCATTGATCAGATGATGCAGATACCCAAAAATGAATCTACCTCCCCTTTCAATCTCGAAGTCATAACAGAGTTATACTAGAAATTATCTTTTCCTCAAAGAGCCCAGATATTTGAATATTTCCTCCCATAGGATGCTCAGTTCCCCAAATCAAATCCTCCCTATCCCTCCTCCCTGTTCTCAGAAAAGGGAAACCAAGTCATTTCATCACTATGTTGTCTGCTTGGTTATTTTTTAGACGCATGGGTGGATGAGCCTATATTGGGTTTTCTGTTCATTTTCTCTACCGCGAAAAAATCCACCACTCAGTTCAACTCCAGCACGTTCCTGGTGGATAACATTCATGAGCAATTTTCATAGTTCGCCACAAAGGGCATGTTTCGATACTCGTCGATCTTGTCTTACATGTTCGTATTTTTTCAGTCGGATAGGTTCTCTTTCTCAATGCAGAAGATGGACAAGGAAGGAAAACCTCAAGAAGTCACATTATGGACGTCACTGCTCATAAGAAACGCCACTAAGTTCACTTTTAAACAATTCATTGAATTGTTTTTTCATCCATTTGTAGGCATTCTTAGTGGAATACATGAGCCGAGAATAAATGAAGAAATTCAAAGAGTTCTGCACCTTTTAGATCTGGAAAAGACTGGAGATTTGTTTCTATACCAGAATCACATAGAAATCAGAGTGTATGGGTGTGAACTAGCTCCATACAAGTTGCCTAAGTATGTGCCTATTCGAATATTCGCACTGGAATATATTCATCAGATGATAAACTCAAATGACATCCATTTTGTGTCTCTGAAGCAAAAACAAAAGATGAGGATCAAAGGACAAATAGGCCCATTTATCTGCAACAGTTGAGTTGTTGGGGAAGAGGCAAACAAATTATTGAAGGAAATGAAATTCAACACTAGTTTTATTTTGAGATATGACCCCAGTGGGATCATTGAAGAGATGAGATCCAAGAACAAAAGTTCACCCTATGCCCACACCCTCAAGCCAGAAATCAAAAAATATGTGAACCAAATAGAATGGGAAGTAAATACTCTGGTAGATATAGAGTGATCCAGGTGGATATTGGTGGCCACCCACCTTTTCCAACTGGCTCAAAACAACTTTTTGGCAATTTTGGTAATTTACTATTTTAGCAGGTTTTAACTTCCAGGGCCATTTTGAGGGACTAAATGAATATTTTTCATGATAGAGGTTCTCAATGATAGTCGAAGTTATGATTGAGCCCCCAAAATGAATCTCCTCGGTGATACCTTTCCAACAAGCTATTATACGCCAAAAGCGGAGATCGTATGCAAAAGTTACGACCCCGGGAAGTTGATGTACTAACTTACCGAAACGGGGCCCACATGAATTTTGGCACTTCATCTCCTAGGGTTAGGTTTTTGGATGTCTATGGTTTTTGGCATTCCTGTTTATTGTAAAAAGACCTTCATAGCCTCATTGTAATCATCTTCTTGCGAATGCGAGTAGCCGTCACATCTCTTCTCAGAGATAAGCTACCACCATTCTATTGAGTCTTTCACTCTGTATTTTTATAGTCTTTGTACATTTCTTTGATTAATAGAAATCATGTATTACTGTATATCTATGTTTATGGTTGCATTTCTGATACATTTCTGTTATATTATTGAATATCTGCAATATCTCTATGCATTTCTTTATTATATCTCCGCTCTCATTTCGTGTCGAAAATAATCCAGATCAATAGTATCAGAGCAGACTGCTCTTGATCATTTTTTCAGTGCATGTCCCCAATGAGGTCTGAGTATAGAAATTTGGGTCTTGAGCTTGTATCTCTTGAATACAATCACTCTCATACATCCAAGAAACCCTTAATGGTGGAAGAAAAGAAAAACAATGGAGAAGACGATCTTATCAATCTGTTGCTTGAGCAAGCTCTCACATGACAGAGGGACGAAATGATGGAGAATTTTTCCCACATCCTTCAACACCTGCCGATAGCATCAGGTGCATCTTCATCAAGTGGACACTTTGGAGGCACCTCACCTTTCAAGGTACAAGTTAACTTTGATATTCCTGTATTTGAAGGACAGATAGATGCAAAAGCCCTAGAAAAATGGTTAACTCTGCTAGAAGGTTATTTCTCTGTTCACAATTTTTTCGACAAAGAAAATATCACCTTCGCAATCCTTAAATCTCTCCCTCATGTCAAACATTGGTGGGAAACTTACTGGGAGAAAAGTTCCACAGAGGAGTTTGGAATATATGGGGTTGATCCCACTTGGTATTTGTTTGTGGATGTTGTAAAGGAACAATATTACCCTGTTGGCAACTATGAGGACCAGTACATGAGATGGACCACACTATGGTAAGAGAGGGGCCAAGTAGTTTTGGAGTTCACCAATACCTTCCATACCTTTTGCACCAAGCTCGGTATCAAAGACTCCAAGAGACATTTGGTTCTAAAATAACGTGGGGCTCTGCACAGATACATCCAAACTGAAATGGATTTTCTGGACATCTCATCACTTGGTGCTACTTATCGATATACTGTTAAAATTGAGCAGACATTTAAGCACTAGAAAAAACGGGAGTTTGGGTCTGCAAATCCACAATAACCAAAGTATGAAAAAGATGGTCCTAATAAATAGTTTCCCGAAAACCAGTCCAAGACACAGGAAAATAAGGGTCATGGGAAGACAAAGAAGGACACCGGAAAATGGTGTGAGTTCCACAAAATCCCCTGGCACAACACCAATGAATGTCGCTCAAAACAGTCATTAGTGTCTGAGATCAAAGACAAAGAGACGAACCCTGATTCAGAATCTGATTCTGAAAATAATGGTAAAGGACAAATCATTGATGTGGACCCCACTGCTATTGTCGCTACCACAACAATTCAACCAGAAGAACCAACTGATCTTGAAGAGGGGGAGCACCTTTTTCATTCACAAATGTGGGTGAAGGGGACCCCACTGCATTTTATTGTTGATAGCGGAAGCCAAAAGAACCTCATCTCAGCAGAGGTCGTCAAAGAGTTGGGATTGTCGACAATGCCACACCTGCAGCCATATAACATTGGGTGGCTTCGCCAAGGACGAGATCTCTGTGTCAGCCAACAATTTTGATTATCATACGGCATCCAACCTTTCAAGGATGAGGTATTATGTGATGTTTCCCCACTGGATGTTTGTGATGTTCTCTTGGGCCAACCATATATGTGGAGACACCATGTTGTTTATGAGTCTTGACCCCATAGTGTCCTTGCTACATTGGGGGGTCATCTCTACAGAATGCCAGAGGTAGTTTCGACTACTGTTCCACCTAAGAAGTGTCCCAATTTAGTATCTCATACTGCAAAATTAAGCTTCCTCACAATCTATTCAAAAGGAGAACAAAAGGACACTGCAACCACTACAGCCTTGCCCCAAGCACCTTCTATCCAACAGAAGTAGGTCGACAAGGTTGTAGCAAAGCGCAAAGATTCCTTCTACACACTGTCCTCTCATGTATATCAACTTGTTGAATAGCCTAAACCTCAACAGATTCGTGATAGAATTCCACAAACTAAGCAGCACGACGTCCCCAATAAGACAAGCAACCCACCAAGATGTAGATTCAACAAATGCTTTTCCTTCTCCCCTGGGAACTCAACGCAATGGAGACCATTTCTTCCTAAGGAGGGATGATTGATCCAGGTGGATATCGGTGGCCACCCACCTTTTCCAGCTAGCTCAAAACAACTTTTTGGCAATTTTGGCAATTTACTATTTTTAGCAGGTTTTAACTTTCGAGGCCATTTTGAGGGCCTAAATGAAGGGTTTTCAAGATCGAGGTTCTCAATGATATCCAAAGTAATTATTAATCCCTCAAAATGAGTCACCTCGACGATACCTTTGCAACGAGCTATTATATGCCTAAAATGGAGATCGTAAGGAAAAGTTACAACCCCAGGAATTTGATGTACTAACTTACCCAAATAGGGCCCACATGAATTTTGGCGCTTCATCTCCTAGGGTTAGGTTTTTGGATGTCTCTATTTTTTAACATTCCTTTTTATTTTAAAAAGGCCTTCAGAGCCTCATTGTAATTATCTCCTTGCGAATGCGAGTAGCCATCACATCTCTTCTCAGAGATAAGCTGACACCATTCTAGTGAGTCTTTCACTCTGTATTTTTACAGTCTTTGTAGATTTCTTTGATTGATAGAAATTGTGTATTAATGTATATCTGTGTTTATGGTTTCATCTCTGATACATTTCTGTTATATTATTGAATATCTGCAATATATCTGTTCATTTCTTAATTATATCTCCTCTCTCATTTCATGCCAAAAATAATCCGTATCGCAGAGCCACAGGAATCTCTTTCAGTATCTATTTCACTAACTACCACTCCAAGGGAACCCAATGAAAAAATACCAAGAAAGGATGATTCACCTTCAATCACTAAGGTATCAGCAGAATAATTCTGGGTATACAACAAGAAACCCAAAACCACTCATGCTACTCACATGTATGGTGAGGAAGAGACCTACTCTGCCACAGTGATTGAGAGAAGACAATAGGTGGTGTCAACTTCTTCTTTGAAGAAGAAGACAAAAATAGATGTGACTACCCAAACTTCACAAGGTTCTATACCCCTAAGTATTTTTGAAAAATATGAAATGATTAAAAGGAAGAATCAGACACTGACCAATAACACCTACTTTTAGTTTTGGAAGAAAAATTCCACAACATAGCATAGACTATTGTCAGCATTTGACACAGAGAAAGGAAGAATGCATATTTCATTTCTGCAAGCACAGGTGCCTCGACCCAAAGAAGTCACTAATTACAAGAAGTCAACTATTGTTTTTGACACCAAACAAGTACATCTAGCTGATTAGATGGACTTGCATAAGTAGATTGGAGAAATGGTTTTCTCCACATTAGCACATGCTTCTGATACAACATCAAAGTTACAGTGTCTTTAAGAAATGTTCAAACCCAATTGAAGTTGGAGAAAATATCCTCTTTTTCCAAGGATAATAGAATAAAATCCTTAGAGGAGTTGGTTCTCAAGATTGGGTATGATCTCTCGAATGTTAATGCAGTAGAGGAAATGTTGAAGAAAAAGAATGCTGACATTGCATATTTGAGAAAACAATTGAAATTGCCACCAATAGAGGATTCACAAGCTAAAGAGGTAGCTAAGGCAGAAAACAAGAAAGAAGAATTGTTGAAGCTTATCATGCAGCAGAACACATAGCTCAGAGAAATGGAGATTGTGTTGGAAAAATCATTGAGAAAAAAGGAACAAATGACACCAATGGAAGTCATTCCATTGAATGAAGTTCCCATTGTAGAAGTAAGTACAAGAGCAATTCCAACAATGACTACAACATAAATTCCATAAGCAACCCCATTGACAACACTGGAAAAAACTGTGGAGTTAGCAAAATCCATGGAGGAAATGACTCTGCAAGGAACAAAGATCAATATGTTGAAAATGGAGATTGAAAATCTACAGGAACTCAAGTATTCTTTCCAAACAAGATACAATGTTGAGAAACAAGTGTCAGAGAAACTCAAGCATGAAATAAAACAGCTCCAGAAACAAACAATGTCAAACAAGACATTAGCAAAGGCTAAGGAGAACATATGGACAGATATTACAAAATCCATAAATGAAATTTAGCCCATGGTGCAAATCATGTTCGAGAAACATGATCTGGTGTTAAAGAGTAGGAAAGCCATTGATAGGATAAGAACAGAGCTAGGTGAGATGCCCTCAGCAGCCAATGAGATCATCAAGTTTCTGAACTCCAAAACCAAAGAAGAGATGGAAGAATTAAAATTCAAAGACAGAACAGAGACTATCCTCGAGGTAAAAAGAGTATTGACTAAACGATGATTGATGTTACAGTTGGAGGAAAAGGCTCAGAACATGGACATTGGAGTTTAAATATTTTTTAGCAAGATTGAAGCCTTACAGAAAAAGGGTCTTCCTGATCTATGTGTCCTAAATGATAAACTAATGACTCCGTCTGATTACAAGCAAAGGATCGCCACCATGGCCAAAGGCAGTTCTAATTTTTCAGGGATACAGGGAAACATCACAAGAAAAGAATTCTTGGAGACTCTGCAGCATGACCTCAACATTCAACACTAGATAAAGTATGTCTTCATCATCAAGCCGACTTTTGCTAAATACACCGAGATGGACGAAGTTTACTGCCGGTTATTGAAAATTACCATCCCAAGCACACAGAGATGGGATGAGCTGTGTGATTTGATTGAGTAAAGGAAGAGCCTCATCCATCTCATCATCCATCTCAGCGTCCAGCTCCGTGTGCAGCACAGTTGAAGTCATTTGAATGGCTCAACAATGGTCTTCCCCGAAATCAGCATGAGAGATTCAACACATCATCGTCAATTACTACATTTCTGCATCTTGTTAGATTAGCTAGTTAGACTTAGACTCTTTCACATCCTGATCATTAATGACAGGGTCGTTGTAACTTTTATTTATAAATATTTCAGTAGGGGTGGTTGTTGATCTTTACGCCCAAGCAAGCTCTAGTTGTTGTAATTTTTATCAAGAAGTTGTTCCAATAATACAAAGAGAAGTTTCACAGGATTCCTACGTGTCAATTGTTGGTGAAGTTCCCTCTATTTGCGTACAAGTTTTTTTTTTCTTAGTTATCATATTGTCTCTCTAAAATCTAATCTTTAAAAGAAGTTAAAGTTGCAGAATTTACCATTGTGTACTCTTTTCTTAATCTTTTACAGATTTAAATGTTTTTCCTCTGAAGTTATAACAAAGAAATTCTCAAATGATTTTTTTTTAACTGATATCTCACCTTTTCAACAATACACCATTTTTATTTCTAAAGAATCCAGCGTTAGCACTATCTCGCCCTATGAAACGAATCTTGTAATGTTGTCTTTAACTTCTATCTTTTAAAAACAGAACCCATAGCCCAATGGAAGCGTAATTAATATTCAACCACTTCATTAAAAAATAATACAAACAACTCGGTTATATTATTTCTAACTAGCCTAAAATCTTTGAAAACTCAAACAAATCTAGAACTCACAGAGAGATCCCTCTCGGAAACTAGTAGGGATAGCTTCCAATTTCGAAGCGGTTGGTTAAGGTTACCTCTGATAAGTTTCTTCTTACCTCATAACAACCTCTGGGAATTTACAGATTGATAACATAAATGGCAACCATACTGGGGAAGAACTGAAACAAACTTTCCACCCCTTGTTTTCTTTCCCCTAGAACAAAGACGACTTTATTTCTGGAAAAAACACAAACTTTAATCTTTACCTAGAAATAATGTTCAGAGGTTGTTAAAGTTTGTGCATAAATAACCAAAATCTCCAAAGGTAGAATAAAATCAACAGTTCTGGCTCCCAAAAGAATTTCTACCAGATCTCATCCTGACCTAGAACCTGCAAAAGTAATAGATAATCCCTAACGAGTACACAGGAAGAAAAACACTGCAAAAATTTCAAGGAGTAACAACCCGCTTATGAGGTCTTTTTCCATCCTAGAAAAGTTAGTTGTTCTTCCATACCTTGAGTCTAAGATACCCTTTCGAACAAGTCTTCTCAAGACAAAATCTAATAGTTTTGTTAGTGAAACAGTCTTAGACCAAATCGTTTTTCATCCCAGGACCCCTGCGATACTTTCTTTTAGAGCTGAAGTTGAGCATCATTTTCACTCCAAGATTGATAAGCTCAAAGACCTAGTCACAAATCTTGGTCATGCCTTAGACAAGCTCCATCTTCAGTAGTTTGTCGAACTTCCTATTTTAACCATCGCTGCAGTTTCTGCTAAAATTACACCAGGTCACTCCATTCCTCCACGCCCTTCGTCCTCTATATCTTTAGGCATTTCCTCTCTTGTCACACAGTTTGTTGTTCAACCTCCTCCACCAATCATGGTGGAAATATATGCTCCGTTGGTATTGGTTTCTCCTTTACATGACATTCCCCAAGATTATCAAACTAGACTTCCACAGTTCGATAGTACTGGCCCCTTGAATGCGCAACAACATGTTGACAAAATGAACGATTACTTTGACCTGCAAGAAGTAGCCAAAGATGATGTGCAGATGAGATTATTCACACAAAGCCTAATTGGAGATGTGAAAAAGTGGTTCAAAACTTTACGTGATGCTACCATTACTGACATTACTGTTTTCCATCAGAATTTCCTAGACCGGTGGGAGGTAAAGAAAAATMYTCTCCAAATTCTGTCGGAGTATGAGAACATCARAASGAACCAAGGAGAGRCAGTGCAAGATTACTGCACTCRTTTCAACARTCTATAAAATGTTATCCCGACTGAAATTAAACCACCACAAGGTTTGGCATTAATAAAGTTTCCTGATGGTTTTGATGCTGACATGTTGTATCAATTAAGGGAAAGAAATGCAACAACTCTGGAAGACATGAAAAAAAGTGTCGTTAGTGTAGAAGCAAATCTTTTATCCAGAAGGGAAAGGAAGAGAAAAAAAAAGAGGGTCACCATCAAGGAAGAACCTTCTACTTCCTCATTTGATGCCAAATTAGATTCTCTAGCCAGAGCTATGGAGAAAATGATGGAGAGACTCACCATAACTAATAGGAACCCACCTAGGGAGAACCAAGATGGCCCTCAAATCAGAAACCTGAACTTTAGGAGAAACCCACCCCATATTAGACAAAGAGATCCTAGGGATCAACGGGAACAACGGGGACATGATCAACAGATTATACCACCTCTCTAGGAAATATATGTTGATGATGTGGAGGAAGTTATTGACGAGTTTGATGATGCTCATATAAATCTAATGGGTGATCATGATCATGATCATGAGTCTTTTTTCCTCACCCAAGAAGAACATGAAATCTTTCTCCTTTCGCAAACAAAGGTGAATGAGGAAGCTAAGAAAACAGAACATCAAGCCTTTGAGCATGTTATAATGGAGGTTCATAGAAAATATAAGAAGGTTCATAGAAAATATAACCTGAGGATTAAGAATGCTAATGAGAATTCTGCAAAGAAAACCTTCCCAACAAAACCTCAGAAAACCTTCCCAACAAAACCCCTGAGTAGAACAACGCTGAACCTCTTGTGCAAAAAACTTCAGAAATTCTTAAGAAAACAAGTCGAATATAAGTTTCATCAACCATTCAAACAGGTGCACCTATCCATAGAGTTTCTATCAATAAATTAGAAGTACGAAGTTTAAACAAAACCACCGTTCCTTTCAGCCTCGAAGGGAAACTAGCAAAATTGAAGATTCTTATTCCGTTATCCAATCTGATGAATAAGAATGCTTATAGGTCTTAGGTGATGCTAGATTTAAGCATCGAACCTAATATAGGTACCAAAGCCTTGGATGTTGGATCTGTACAACACTCTGACACAGTAAACCTTTCCGATGATTGACCTGAGCTACTGTTCAGCCCTAAAGTTGATGGTCAAACTGATAATGGTGTCGTGGCTCCTTTTTACATCAGCCTAAATATCTATGATCTGATATTACAAAACACTATGCTGGATTTGGGTGCCTCTCACAACCTATGATGGAAAAGTTGGGACTCAAGGTCACCATACCCTACAAATATTTGCATTCTTTCGACTCCAACAAGGTCAAATGTATAGGCTTGATTAAAGACTTATGCATCACCTTGGCTCAAATTTCGGTGAAAAGTTTGGTGATGGACATCATCATGGCATATATTCCCCCCAAGTATGGTATCTTTTTATCAAGGTCCTGGGGAGCTAAATTGAAAGGAACCCTGCAACTAGATATGTACTATGCCACCATTCTTGTTTTCGGCCAACAGAGAAGACTTTACAGGGAAACATTGATGAAGTATATGGTTAGTAGTCAAGAAAAGACACACAATTACCCGTTATATTCTGCACACTCTAACCTGGATTCTTTCATTCTATATAATGATGGTGATCTTGAAGAACAACTCACACAACTGGAAGATGATGCACCTGACCCAAAGGATGATAAAGCTATTGTCGAAGTAAGAAACCCCATGGTTGAAGAAAATGAGGAACTTCCAATAGACTTCTGGAGCATGGACTTTGATGGTGCTGTGAGTAAAGAAGGAGCGAGAGCTAGAGTGTGCATGCATAACCACAGATCAAAGTACTCCGAGAATCATTCCTATCAACTGAAATTTTAATGTACTAACAACATAGCTGAGTATGAGGCTTAATGCTTGGCCTGAAATTATTGAAGAAAGTTGGTGCTAAGCAGATAATGGTAAGGGGTGATTCTAAATTAATTATCAAGCAAATAAAAGGTGAGTATGCAGCAAAAAATCCCAGACTTAGAGCCTATAGAAATGATGTTATGGATGCTCTCCAATGCTTTACCGAGGTTGATTTGTAGGTGATGCCTAGAGGACAAAATAAACTCGCAGACGGAATGGCCATGTCAGTAGCTACTTGTAAAATCCCTTTTCGTCCCACTCGCAAGTACACAGTGGAGGTAAAGTGCAGACCCACCATTCTTGATAACATCATATATTGGTAGGCATTTGGAAATGATGATCAAATTGAAGATTTCCTGCAATGTAAAAATGATTTCGAATGTACGAACATAGATTTAGAACAGGATGAAGAAGTTGTAAATAAATCTGTTTTTGAGAATGGTAGTGTAAAAAAAATAGATGCTGAAGAAATCAATGAAAAGGATGCAGATTCTGA
>JASDQU010199534.1:805-19213 GCA_032191745.1 Picea mariana
CCTCCCCGCCTGTCCCAGTCTAAGTCCTTTTAACTTTTCACTTATAACTAATTATCCTTCGATGCTTGACTCTTGAGCTCTTCCCTTGCACCTAGGATTGGTGTTGTTGAATGCTGCATTGAGATTTAGAGTTGCCTTTGACTGATGGAATGGAGTGGGGGGACTTGGCACTCGGGTCGATGAATTGTGTGTACGGTCTCGTGAGCCTGACGCTTGGACAATCGAAGTTTATACTTTGGGATACTAAGATCAGTGGCGCCAAATAAGCCTTTACCTTGATTTCCGGTGCATTCACTAATAATGATTCAACTCGGTTAGTTGGCTCTGGATCAATAGGTTAGGTAATAATCCAGTTAGTCTTAATCTTCATACTGTATCTTCCTAATAATCACACCACTCTAATCATATAGGGTTACCGTTAATCTATTAAGTATAAGAATTTCTTTGTAAGAACTCATGTATGGCGCATTGGTGTTTGTTTGTTTCTTAAGGCTTAGGCGGTGGGTGGTCGTGGGTTCTAAACCCATAGACTCCAAAACATTTAGATTTTATTTTTTATATATATATTTATTTATTTATTATATTAATTTGTTATCATTATTATCATTAATTTATTTAATATATTAATTTATCATTATTTATTCTTTTTAAAAAAAATAATGATAAAAATAAATAAACAAGTTACTCACTTTAATTATTTTAAGAATAAACAATTAATCTATAATTCACGATAATAAATAATTAAATGAAAATATAAAAAAAGTAATAAATAAAATAACTAAAATAAAAAAATAAAAAAAATATAAACTGGAATAAATAATTTAAACGCAAATAGTTCTAACAAAGGGCGGGCACACATGAAGTCCACGTGCCGTCTTCCTCCAAAATAACCCTACACCTATCTCTCTAAACCCTAAACGTGTCCTCAAACCTAACACTCCATCACTGTCGCCTCTCTCCCTACGCAAATGCGCCCTCAGCTTCTCCCTCTCCGCTACTGTGGAGGAGCTCTGGTAATGGCCACAAGCTCCTTCCTTGGCTTGGTAATGGGAGGTTCTTCTGTAGCTTGGAACGGGACGGAAAATTATTTCTATGCTATGTAGCCACTAGAATTCAACGATCTTCCATTTGCAGTTATTGATCTATTTGTGAAAGCCTTATGTATTCTTCTAGTAGATGGCATCCCTTGCAACTACTTCATTGCAGTGATGAGATGATATCTCTTAGCTTGTTTATGTTGGTAATTTTTGATGTAGAGATAGAGGTTTCTTTTTGTATTTTGTGCAAGTCCAAGCCTTCTTTCTCCTTTTCCTGACTGTTGTCTGATGACAACCCAATTGTTTTGTATGGCTTTTAGGAATTCCCAACTCTTGGGAAGTAACTATTTCTTCGTCGTTCAGTATGGAGGGGGGAAGAAGTGCAGGTTTTCTCTTTCTCTTGGGAAAAGTACCCTCGGGCCTTTATGAAAAATAGCGATATAGGAAAGTCTCCTAAGGCCAATTCCATCCTCTCAGACACATCATAGTCCAATATGACTAGTAGGTTCGCCTAATTGAAGTGTGCAAGTCTTACCCAAGAAATTAGGAATCGTAAAGATGGTCACAGTTTCAAATACTATGCAACCAAAACACAGATTCTAGCACAAAGACTGGATTGGATGTCTCTAATGGGTAAGGGTCCCAAGCCATAATCTGTCTGTCTCGTACAGTATATTTCTTACCTTGAGCTTGACTTGCTGAGAATGTTTTTGCAACTTTTAAAGTAAAAACCAAAACATTGTTAAACGAGATAACTTGCAAACTCCTTACCAAGATCTCTGAGTTTCCTCACCCGTGTCACAGACTTGAGAATAGTAGCTTGGTTCTGAACTTTTTTGATGGCTGGTGTCGGTTTCTTCAATTTTAGTTGTTTGTATATTTATTTGGGTTTCTATATTATGGGTTCTGGTTTCAAAATTTGCTATATTTGATTCAGGTGGGTGTTGAGAGCAGCGTGGGAGTGGATGCATTTGCACGGTTGGCCCCTGTTGTACCTCTTATTGCGAATGTTGTAACTGCTAATTTCCTGTTTGAAACACTCACAGCATCTACAGTGGGACGTTTTCCCTTCCCTCTATATGATAAATTTGTCAAGGAACTGGACAAGTAATCTCAAACCTCCTCTGTTTCTTTTATTCGAAAGCTCGTGTAGTTTAATAGTCATATTTTGCATTGTTTTGGTTCTATTACCTTTTGTACAAACTGTGCACTAGTTATTTTCTTATCCAGAAAGTTGAGTTATTGTCATAGCTAGTTTAAATTGCGTAGAAAATTTTATGATGGTATTATGTGTATCGGCTAGATCTATAAATGGATTGAAGAAACAGTCGATGCCCACCTTAAATATTGCAAAGGGAGAGATAGTATTGCATGTTGATGGCAGTGGAGTGAAAAATTACTGTGGGGAAAGGTGTGTTATTAAATTGTTATCAGCTGGCCGATTCCCTATAAAAAAAAAAACCTAGGGTTCTTACACCATCCGCCTAGGAAAAGTTTCAAAACCTCCTTTCCGTACTTGCTAACATCATACCGATATGACTTAGGGCTCTGGAAATGATGCTTATGCCATCCCCGATTGATCCGCCACCTTTTGCATCAGATTCAGAGATGATGCCTATCTATAAACCCTAGTTCTTGGGTCATTTTCATTTTTACAAATTTACATAGTTTAACTTATATATATAATTTAGAATTCCCAAGGCTAAACTTGTCGATCATTGAACAAGCTTAGTTATTTCTGTGAATGCATGTTGATCCTTCCCATTTCTCTTGAATGGATAAGCCACAACATAAATGCAACAATCATTCTGATGGAGAGCAGTCAGGACATATACAGAGCATTGAGCATCGAGCTGCTCTAATACTTGTTTTTTTTTTATTGTGATATTTGTTTTTTTTACATTTTCAATATGTATTTCATTTATTTTTACACTTGTGTTAAAATTTATGTGTTTGGTTTGTAGGTTAGGTGGAGCTGGAGCTAGAGCTTGGAGCTTTGGCCMTCAGGCCTAGATTTCAAACAAAAKCTCTGATACCATGTGTAGTGACTTGTAAATAAAAATTTGATATAAATAATTTAATTGCACAAATAGATTAATCACCAAAACATATAAATTTATTGAGCTAAACATATTAGCTTACGGACAGCCTCATAACACATCATATTCCTTAAATTTCATAAAACAAATACATAAATTAACATACCTGGGTCTGATGCTAACCCTCCATTTTCTGCTTGTCTTGTTGACCTTCCTGYTGCTGCCTTGCCCMGCTTGAATCCACGGACCAACTCTGCCCAAAACTRAGTATCCACCCTGCAAACTAGGACAACTACCTAGCTCGAGGATACCATATGGATATCCTGGCCCTCGTGCCCAAAACCCCCAGCAAACCGRTGCCCCYTGTACTAATCCAATCCGACTAGAGAAATCAACTCTCCTCTGTGCAATCCAAGAGAAACCTCCCCCAAAATTCCCGTAGAATGGTAATCCCTCCTTCGTAAACCTCCTCCCCTCATATTCCTCTTTCACCGTCCTTTCTCCTCATCTACACATTCATTACCTTATTTGATTATCAATGCTTTACCCTATTTTTAATGTTCCTTATCCTTATTTATTAATGCTCCTTATCCTTATGTATTAATACTCCTTATCCTTATGTATATGTAATCCTTTAATTTACCAATTAAATTTATTACCCTTTTTAAATTTAATACTCATGTTATTGAATGTAATAGGTAGTTTATTAATTAATTATTTAATCAAATTTATAACTTTTAATTAATTAATAAATACTTAATTAATATCATTAGACCAATCTTTGTTTAGTTATTAACATGTTAGGAAAAATTAATTACCTAATAAATCTTTTATTTAATAATCCCTAAGTATATATTCTACTAGGGTTGTTACAGCCAACCATAGTCTTCATGATATTCTCCAATGTATTGATGTCGAGTGTCAGAATATTTTGGCATATTTGTATAAAGTACAAAATAAAATAGTTTCCCTCAACACAACAATCTGAACCAATTTCCCAACAAAAATATTCCCTGTCTATTTAGATTTCGCATGTAAATTTGTCAAAAATTGTGGATCCAATCCCAACAAATTCATGGTCCTATTTAATGTGTTTTGGCAACCTCTTATGTCGTATCATGGCCATATTCCCTCGCCAATATAGTGGATCGATCTGGTGACACTTCCCCATGATTTTGAGCTCTTTCTTATGTGTTGTGTGCCCACGTCCTTGAGGTCATTATACCATGTTGACGTTACTTGGCAATTTACGGGGTGTCTCTGGTAGTTTTGAAAACTATTGAAAGGGGGGCGAACTCCTTCATGTTGCTACCATGTTGCATCTTATAAAACCACCCTTTTCTAATTTAGACCACCCCCATTTTATTAAAATTCATGTATATTGAAGCGACTGAAATAATTTGTAGCCTTCGATATCCCTTTTTCATGATCCATTAGATATTTTCCTCCGTTAAACTATCTCTTTGTCTTGGCGCTTGATCTCAATCATAGACATTGGACATATGAATTGTATTTGGAACCAAGTAGTTGTAAAATTAAAGAACAAAGGATATATGAACTTACAACTTCGCCATATCTCTTGTATAGATGAATTTAAGCATGAGTTTTGATGTTTGGATTGGACTTAATACAATTTAACTTTAAATATAGTAAGAAATTGGTTGAAAAAATAAACCCAATATTTTAACATTGGACCAAAACTTTTGCTTGATATAGTGATATAATAAATTTGATCTTAGGATATAATTTGGAAAGGAAAAAAGACTCATGGACATAAGAATTGAAGAGGTGAAATTGTACATGAAATGGATTTGAGGCATGGGGAAATGAGTCAAATTTTATGCAAAAGCTAATTTTTTTCTATGTTACAACTCCTCCAAAACCACATATGTACCATGCTCCAACCCCATCCATTGTTATGAAAATCACAAGTGGAACCACATATCCAACCCGATCCACTGTTATGAAAATTGCAAGTGGAACTTCATGGGATATGAGGTGTAACAAAACCTAGGTAGCATGAATGAAAATGAGGCAATGTGTTCATGGACAAATATCCCAAAAGTTGGTATATAACTGAACAAGGGATTGACCCAATAGTGAGAGATTGGATCTAGGAAATTAGGTAACATGAATGGGAATGTTTCCTTTGGTTGGAATGAAATGAAATGAATTAATGGTCGCACCTCAACAAGGTAGGATAGAGTGTGAAAAGACTTGAATATGGACACACCTATAAATGAGACTTGGTAATAAGTTTCCATGTGAACAATGCTAAAAGGTGCATCTTGTTGAATGAGTTACTATATTTATTTGATGAACAACATTGTGTCTAGATTATTTTGGTTCCAAGTGATGTTATACTCCATTGTTGATAAAATCTAGATCAATCATGTCACTATATAAAATGTCATAATATATATATATATATATATATATAGTAGGATTTTATTGCTCCAAAGAATAGACAATAGATAATAATGATTGTTAGTTGTATTTGTCAAAAATTAATGTCTCTCAATTTTCAAACCTATAGGGATCTGGGTTTTCTAGAGCATTTAGGGTATTCATACTCCTAAGATATTATCTCAATTGAGCTATTCATGGGACAATAATGTAAAAGTTTTGTCACCTCATTTTTTAGATTTAACAAGAAATTGGTGAAATATCACCTTAGATAAACATTTTTTTAAAAGAAATATGATTTGATTGCCAAATACTCTGATAAGTTATGATTTACATGGTTTTAAAAAACAACATTCGATGGGGGCAGACAGGGAGTTACAGAGATATAGGGAAAGTAAGGTAAAGAGAGGGGGGGGAAGAAAGTGGAAGAGAGAGAGAGGGAGGGGTAGGGGAGGGAGAGAGAGAGGAAGAGTGAGAGAGGGAGGGGGAGCCGAGGGAGAGAGAAAGAGTGAGACATACGAAGGAAGGACAAAGGAAGGGAGAGAGAGTGTGGCAGTTGGGGTATGAGGGAGGGAGGGAAGTAGGGAGGGGGAGAGAGGGATGGAAAGAATTAAATAGGAAGAGAGTGGTAAAGAATGGGGAGAGATCGAGTGAGCTAGAGAGAGAGAGAGAGAATGTAAGAGGAAGCAGGAGAGAAAGAAAGAGAGAGTGGGGGAGGGAGAACATGAGAGGGAGACAAAGAATGAGGGGGAGAGAGAGGGAGGGAAAGGGGAGATGGGGGGTAGAGAAAGGGAGGGTGTGTACGCGAGAGAGAGAGGTAGAGTTGGGGAGGATTGAGGGAGGGATAGAGGGAGGCAAGGAGGGAAGGAGAGAGAATTAAAGGTTGGGGAATGGAGGAATGTTGAGAGAATATGGACATAGTGAGTGGGGTAGAGAGAGGGGGTACCGATGGGGGAGAAAGAGAGAGAGGGGAATGAGGGAGAAAGAGAGAGGTGGGAAGACAGAGACAAGGAGAGGGGGGGGAGAGAGTGAACCAGAGTTAGGGAGAGAGAGGTCAAAGAGAGAGAGAGAGAGGACTATAGAGGGAGGGAAGGAGGAAGATAGAGAGAGAGAGAGATTTGTTTATTGTTAACAACAACACATGCGCAATAGTAGTAGTTGTAGTGTGAACAAGAACATATGCACGAGATAGAGAGAGAGAAAGTTTTAGTTGTTGCAATATGATCAACTTTATCCTAGGTTAACTTTGTCGTGGATTGACATTCAATTTTATAGAAATAAGATTTAAAATGTATCATTATCACTGTAATAAAAAATAATTTTTATATTTTTGTAATATATGTTATTCTCGCTCCCAACACCTTCTCATTCTGGAAACTCTATCCACGTTCCCAATGTTCCCACGTTTAGGAAACTAGTGCAACATAGATTATAAGCTATTTTTAAAATTTTCTTAATTGAATTACTAATAAAAAATCATAAATATCTTAGTTTTTTTAATTGATCATATTAATTATTAATAAAAAATTAGAAATATCTAATTTCAAAATTTTAATAAACTTCATTTTCTATTTTTAAAAATTTTTGTTTAATATAAAAGAATATTAAAAGAGTAATTATTATAAAAACTCTATAAAAGAATTATTCAAAACATAAAAACAAAGTAATCAAAATCAAAATAAATTCACTTAAAAACAATTACAAATATAATAAAATATTTCAACAATCAATTATATATGTTAAAGTAACACATACTAGAAATATATATAATAAAAATATATAAGGTATCTATTTATATATATATAAAGATGAAGATTAACATCTACTAAGACATAATTTGTTTATAAGATCTTAAAAGGGTAAGTAAGTAATTGATATTCTTTAGAATTTTGTTTATGTGCTCCAAAAGCATTAAGAAAAGCTTTCCAAGATCACTATACTTTTATTAAATTAAAAAGTTAGAAAAATTAATAATATAACAAATATTTAAAAAATGAATTTTAATATAAAAACATATATACAAACACAAAATTACATTATTTTTCTTACTTATCATAATTAAATATAATTTTTAAATGATAGAATGGAAGCATATTATCCATGTATTTATTATGTTCTCTATATCGAACTGTCTTGCAACTTGATAACTCTATAACTAACATGACGTGTAAAGATTGTAAACATTGTTTAGTCACTAAAATGGATTTCACGTTTAAATTAATATAAACTTTAGATTATAAAAATATAAAAATAAATCAAAATTAATATAATGTTTATTTATATATATATATATATATATATATTAATCTTTTCAATACTATTATAATAATAGTAACAATCAATTTTATTTACTATGAAAGTCCCTTTCAGCAGAGTTTTCTAAAACATAAGTTAAAATAGAGAAATGATATCCTTACTTTTTAACCATTCATTATTCAACATAATTAAAATTTATGAGCAACATCATAATAAACTACATATTCAACATCATAACAAACCACATATTCAACATATTCAACAACATGATAATAAACCACATAACAGAACATAATAATGAGAATACATACCTCTAACTGATGCTACTGTTGTTCTCCAACTCTGCCTGATGCTCTGCCCAAAACCGACTAACCTCCCAACCAGCTAGGAACAGAGCCTTTCTGGCACCCTAACTCCAGGATTCCGTAAGGATTCTTGGCCCCCGAGCCCAAAACTCCCAACAACAGGTGTCCCTTGTCTCAGTCCACCAAACTCCAACAAGTTCCGCAAGCAAAAACCAGTACCATCCTCCAACAAGCTACTCCAGCCCCAAACCAGCAATACAGTCCTCTCCTCTCCAAATGATGCTCTCCCCCAAAACCCCAAAAGTCCCTTCTCAAGTGTTTTTCCCTTCTCTTATCCTCCTTTACCCCTCTCTCATTCACTTCTTTCTCCCTTTCATTAAGACTCACCCACCTTATCCCTCCATTCAATGCCAACCACCTTATCCCCTTTCTCTTTAATGGTTCCATCATTCGATACATTAAGTCTCCATTTAATAAATTGAAATTTATTAAACTCAAATTCATTAACAAAATATTTAATCATGAAATTAATTAACTAATATACATTAAACAATTATTTAAATCATGACAATTGATTAATTACTTAGGGTTGTTACATACACCCACTCTTTAGGAAACTTCATCCCGAAGTTAAAGTATTTTATGATACAAGAGAAAAGACACATGGTTCACACATTCATATCAAATAACCTACATTATTAGTAAGTAAGCCAAGAAAACTCATAGATACTAGTGTACATGTATAAGAAATGCATGTGTAGCTAGTACATACAAGTCTCGTGCATGTACTATGTTAACGTCCTAACCCGCACATAGGTATATCAATGTATTTGGATGTAATAAAGGTCAATATTAATAAGACCTTTCAATAAAATAGAATAAGACAGATGTAAGAAGACCTAATAGAAGCTTCCACTTCTAAAAGCATCTTCCTCTAGATGCTTCTCTCAATAGACATATTTAGTATAAATAAGGGTCGAGGGTATGAAAACCCTAGCTTAGAGATTATTGTAACAAAGTGTTGCTCGACTGGATGTTGCCCCCTCGAAGAGTCCTGTGAACATTGTTTTCTGAATCAAAGTGTCATTTCAATTGTTGCTCTTATATTATTTATGTGTTATTGTGGAGATTATGCTGGTTATATTACTGTTATTCTGCCATTTCTAGCATTTCATTTTTGTTCTGCGTACTTATTATATCTGGTATCTTCCAAGAGGTATCAGAGCACTTTCCTTGGCAGAAATTGTGGGATTTGTTTCCAGGGTAGAGACATATTCCGGCATCTTTAAGCCAAAGAGATCTATCGTTATGCGCATAAACCTGCGGTTGAGGGATTCATACACGCAATAAATATAAGTGGTTCTTAAGCACACATCTGTTGGCCACCCTTGTAACCCCTGTTGGTACCCTTCGAGTGGTAGTGCATCAGACAACACCTGTGTACGGATCGACCTAGCTTTTCTGAATCCCTCTTTAGATAAACCTATCGGCCACTGGACTGTTATAGTGTCACCGAGAATAAGACTGAGGAAGATACTCTCTAGTACCTGGGTAGTCGGGTAGTACAACTAAGGGTACGGTCTATCCTCCTTAGTTAGTGCCTTGAGATATTGGGCCAAGCACTACTACTGGAACCCACACGTATATCAGAGAGTTATAGCATAGGGAAAACCCTTGTCTGTAGAACCCTTGAATACCTAACCCTTGGGGGACAGAAACATAAACACATTAAAAATGACTAGATCTATTGCCACTCAACTGTGTTCGGGTTGCCAAGTAAATACACATTTCTTTCTGGTTAAGAATTTGGGGATTTCATCATTGTAGTATTCTTCAGACCGGAGTATAACTCCGTAGGTGTAAAAACCAAAACAAAGTTCTGGAAATTTTTTCACCATTATTTGAGACCTATTCCATTGGATTCATCTCTTCGCCCTTATCATAGTGATCCATATCATTTTTCGGCTTAAATACCTAAAAAAAAAAAAAAAAATTTACCCTGCCCGTGCCTTTTTAGTTCATCCATCCTCATGACCCATACCCGTAGCCAAGAACTGGAGTCTCGCTTCAGCACCTTGCAATCTAGTTTCCTCAAGAACCAAAAAGAAGTGAAACAACTCAGTGCTACTATTGCCTCCTGAGATACATCCATCAATACCACCATAAATGCATTTGTGCAGTCCTCAATGGAGGAAGTCAAACAAGAACTGACCACCGAGCTTGAATCTGTCTTTGAATCACTCTACACCAAACTAAAGATCCCTACCGATGACCCTTTTCCGAATGCACATCCAAAGACTGAAGGTGAACCTTCATCCCATTCCCATATCTTTCAGCCCCATCACTTTCAACGTGACATACGCCTTCCACGGGTGGATGTAACCAAATTTGATGGTTCAGACCCCACTAGTTGGGTCACCGAAATGGAACATTATTTCTCTTTATATGGAATTACAGATGACTTGGCCAATCTAAGGTATGGTGTTCTCCATCTAGATCAAGAAAGCTGGCAATGGTGGCAATGGAGAAAAAATTCCTGTCAAGGGTATATTGCTTGGACCCAATCTGTGACTGATCTTTATGAATGCTTTGACACTGACACTAACCATTTGGGTTGTTTGACAAAATTGAAACAATTAGAAATAGTCAAATACTTCATAACTGCATTTGAGCGCCTGGCGTTTCGAACAGAGGGCATGACTGATGCTTTCTTTCAAGAGTGTTTTATTAGTGGCCTTAAGGAGGAGATTCCGGCCCATGTCGTCATGGCTCAACCCTCGAGTTGGGTGGAGGCTACTAAAAAATCTAAGAAGCACAACAAGCTGTATCCTCTCAAACCCGTAAACCTTCCTTTATCCCTCACCCTAAACCCATAAATCCCACTACTCCCTCTGTCCCATTAAAGATCCAAAAGTTGACTAGGGCTGAAATGGCTGAACGCCAAGTCAAAGGCCTTTGTTATAATTATGATGAAAAATATTTCCTGGGCCACAAATGTAAAGAACAAAATATTTTTATGGTCATCTCTGAGGATATTTTGGAAGAGGATGTTGAAACTCCCATTGTGCCTGAGTCACCTGAAATCACTGACATAACCCCTCCCTCCGACCCTCCCAAAGTAGAACCGATCATTTCTCTCAATGCTTTCACTGGCTTATCCGCCCCCCAAACCCTCAAGTTAATTGGTTACATCAAGCATCAAAAGGTCATCATTCTGGTTGATAGTGGAATTACCCATAATTTTATTCATCGCCGCACTGCCCAAGAAACCCATTGCTACATCCATGCCGTCAACAATTGCCAAATTATGATTGCCAATGATGGTTCCATGAAATGTGGAGGGAACTATGCAAATGTGCGTCTCCAAATCGGTGACTACCACCTCAAATCCCATATGTTTGCTATCGACATGGGTGGTTGTGACATTATGTTGGGTGCAGACTGGCTAAGGACCTTGGGTCCCATTCTCATGGATTTTAAGGACTTAACCATGCAATTCGACCAGAAAGGCCACCAATATAAATTCCAAGGCATCATTGTTGGTTTACCTGAGGTCATTAGTTCCCATTGTATGGAAAAGATGCTCAAAAAAGGTCACTCTGGTGTCATTGCCCAACTCCATACCATACAGGCAACAGAGACACCCCCGGTTCTGCAAGGCCTCCAAGCTCTCCTTTCTAAACATCAAATGGTATTTTCCACTCCCTAAGGACTCTCTCCTTCCCACGGTTTTCATTATCATTCCATTCCCCTGGTACCAGGAAGCCTTCCTCCCAATATCCGCCTGTATCGCCACCCCTTTTCACAAAAAAMTGAAATTGAGAAAATGGTCCAAGAACTCCTTACTGCAGGCATTATTCAGCCTAGTACGATCCCTTACTCTTCTCCAGTAGTCATGGTCCTGAAGAGAGAAGGTTCTTGGAGAATGTGTCCTGACTTTCTTGCCCTCAATAAACTGACCATTAAGGATAAATTTCCCATTCCTGTCATTGATGACCTCCTGGATGAATTGAGTGGAGCCCAATTCTTTACTAAACTTGATCTTCACTCGAGCTATCACCAGATACGTATGAAAGAGGCAGACATACCCAAGATGGCCTTTCGAACTCATGAGGGCCACTATGAGTTTTTGGTCATGCCCTTTGGCCCGTGTAATGGCCCCTCCACCTTCCAAAGCCTCATGAATCATGTCTTCCACCCCTTTCTCCATCATTTTGTCTTAGTTTTCTTTGATGATATCCTCATCTATAGCAAAACCTGGATGGACCATCTTACTCATGTGGATCAAGTTCTCCATCTACTCTCTCAGTACCAACTTTTTCTGAAACAGTCTAAATGTGCTTTTGGTGCCTCAGAAGTAGAATACTTGGGTCATCTGGTGGGCAAGGATGGCATCCGGGTGGACCCAAAAAATATTGAAGCTATGCAAGACTGACGACACCCAAATACTCTCCAAAGATTGCGTTGATTTTTGTGCCTCACGGGGTATTATCACAAGTTTGTTAAGAACTATGAAAAGATTGCAACACCTCTCACTGCTCTCCTCAAAAATAAGTCTTTCACTTGGACTTCAACAGCAGCTCAATCTTTTCAAACCTTGAAGATGACCATGTGCACCACTCCGGTTCTGGCCCTTCGTGATTTCACAAAGACCTTTGTGTTCGAATGTGATGCCTCAGGGAAAGTAATCGGTCTTGTCCTTATGCAAGAGGGTCGACCTTTGGCCTTCACCAACAAGCAACTGTCTGAAAGGAATCTGGGCAAACCCATTTATGAAAAGGAAATGTTGGCTATTCTACATGTCGTTGAGTTGTGGCATCCTTATCTCTTGGGGCAATGCTTCCAAATTAAGACTAACCATCAAAGCCTCAAGTACTTTATGAAACAACGCATTTGCTCCCAGGAGCAACAAAAATGGGTGACTAAGCTCTTTGGATATGATTATGGGATCATTTACAAGAAGGGCAAAGACAATGTCGTGTTGGATGCACTGTCCCGAAAATATGAAGATGAAGGATCCCTTTTTTCTCTTTCCTTCATTGTACCAGATTGGCTCCAAGATATGCGCCATGAATGGCTTCAAGATCCCAAAAGTTTGCATATGATCCAACAATTGCAGACCAAGGCTTCGGCTCCCCCACGGTACTCCTGGCTCCAGGATGAGCTTCGATACAAAGGCCATTTGTATTTAAGTAAACAATCCAATCTTAAATCCATGGTACTTTCTGAGCTTCATGCTACACCCACAGCGGGGCACTCAGGGTTCACCAAAACATATGATAGGGTCTAACGTTCTTTTTTATGGGATGGTATGAAACAGGACATCCATAATTTTGTTGTTGAATGTGACGTGTGTCAACACAACAAGGGAGACACAGTCAAATCTTCGGGCACACTACAACTGCTTCTGATTCCCCTTGCTATTTGGAAGGATATCTCTATGGACTTTATTACCGGCTTACCCAAATTAGGGAATAAATCAGTGATAATGGTGGTTGTGGATCGCCTTTCCAAGTATGCTCATTTCTGCACTCTTCACCACCCATTTACTGCATCCACGATGGCTCAAATTTTCATGGACCAGGTCTTCAAGCTTCATGGCATGCCACACTCTATTGTTTCTAATCATGACCCAACTTTCACAAGCAAGTTTTGGCAAGAACTGTTTAAGCTACAAGGCAGCCAATTGCATCTCAGCTCAGCTTATCATCCCCAAACAGATGGTCAAACGAAAGTTGTCAACAAGTGTTTGGAAACATATCTGAGGTGCTTTGCCTCTGAAAAACAACACCAGTGGGCTTAATGGTTACCCCTCTCTGAATGGTGGTACAACACTTCATACCATACAGCCACTCGTATGACTCCTTTTGAAGTGGTATATGGACAGAATCCACCATCAGTTCTCTCCTACTTACCAGGTACCTCGAAGGTCCAAGCGGTTGACCAAACACTTACAGTCCAAGAGGATATTCTTCATACCCTTAAAGAGAACTTGGTTATGGCATAAAATCGCATGAAGCAACAAGCAGATCAAGGTCGCTCTAAACGTCAATTTGCCAAAGGGGATTGGGTGTTTTTGCGATTGCAACCATATAAGAAAACTTCCCTCAACGTCGAGCATTGTCAGAAGATAGCGCCAAATTTTGTGGTCCTTATACAGTTCTCAAGCGTGTGGGACAAGTCGCATATCAGTTAGCTCTTCCCAGTCAGTCGAAGATACATCTTGTTTTTCATGTTTCATGCTTAAAGAAGGTGATTGGAACCAGATGCCAAATTCAAACCAACCTTCCAAATTTAGCTAAAGAAGGATCCATTTGGCTACAGCCAGAAACAATTTTTGACCAGCGTGAGCATTGACTGCGTCAGAGAACCATCAAGGAAGTGCTAGTCCAGTGGAAAGATACAACTCCAGCAGATGCCACTTGGGAACCATCTACCATTCTGCAGCAGTTTCCACGTCTCAAGCCTTGAGGACAAGGTTGTTTTTAAGGGGGAGGAAATGTTAAGGTCCTAACCTGTACATAGGTAGATCAATTTATTCGGATGTAATAAAGGTCAATATTAATAAGGCCTTTCAATAAAATAGAATAAGGCGGATGTAAGAAGACCTAATAGAAGATTCTGCTTCTAGAAGGATCTTCCTCTAGATGTTTTTCTTAATAGACATATTTAGTATAAATAAGGGTCGAGGGTATGAAAACCCTAGCTTGGAGATTATTGTAACAAAGCACTGCTCGACTAGAGGTTTCCCCCTTGAAGAGGCCTATGAACATTGTTTTCTGAATCAAAGTGTTATTTCAGTTGTTGCTCTTATATTATTTCTGTGTTATTGTGGAGATTATGCTATTTATATTATTGTTATTCTTCCATTTCTAGCATTTCATTTATATTCTGCATATTTATTATATCTTGTATCTTCCATACTAATAACAATAACTATCACCCTTATAGTAATTTATGTATGCATCCAATCCAATCAACAAGACTATTCATTTTATAGAAGATAATAAACCAATGAAATGTTTGTGAATTCCCTTAATTACAATAATTTAGCTCAACAATTTTATTTAGACAACTATGGTTTAGTTACATAATTATGACTATTCATATATACACATTTTCTTTTCAGAAGGAAAAACAATAAATTCCACCATAAGACGAATCTCCATACACTCTCAAATATTTCTATTCATCCTTCCTCCCTAACTTACTTCCATCTTCCATTCCTATCCTTCCTCTACTGGACTATATTGGAGCATCAACTATATTGACCTAACTCCAAATAGAACCCGTAAGCAGAAGTGTCACTATCTTGACCAAGATTCCCCAACAGGGAATTGACAGTCATCATCACATGTCTAGGGGAGCGTGAGCTAACACCTTCCTCCCATGACTCCAAGTTTCGGAGGATACATGGTGGGAAATGCCTCCACCCCTCCTAACAGGACTAGGGTACACACCCTATAATGGAATATATAGTGGCACTGTGTTGCTAGGAGTTTTGTCATCGTTTATTCAGTTTTGGGCAGTCTCACCACCTGAAATCCTGCACTGGTCCACATATCATAGCAATGCATCCAAACCAATATAATTTCACATACAAAGATTCATACCATATTTTTTCTCAGTCAGTGGTCTTGACATCCACTTCCATTATCATTATCCCTTGGCTATTTCATAGCCTAATGACCTACAGATTAGTGTGTAACAAAACCTCATACATATCTATGCATTATCATCATGTAATTGCATACAACCATAATTTCAATTTGGTATCCACGTACCAACAAATTTAACATCAAAGTTTTCAAGTTATTAATAGATCTCATAATATCCCATAATTCAATTAACGTTACCCGTTCATAGAATTATCATTTACATAATAGATTGCATTATATCCAACATCATTCAAATAGCATTTAAATATTCATAGGATTCTCATTCACATAGTATATCGCATCATATCCATCATCATCCAAATAACATTTAAACATTCATAAAATTTACATTCACATAATAGATCGCATCATATCCATCATCATTCAAATAACATTTAAACATTCATACCTGTTTCTACATCTTAAAAGTTCAAGTGTATCATTAATAGTTTCACGGTGAACAGAAAATAAAGGTAATCGGACCTTAGGTAATCCTAGTTGTCTAAGTCAAAAGGTTGTGTTACATGCACCCAACCTTTGAGAAACATATTCTCGAGGTGGTAAAAAAAAGTGAGGGATAATATCGTCGTAATGTCTCAGCATCCTCCCAAGTAGCATATCCTGGACTATAATTGTCCCATTGGACCTTAATTTGGTCTACCAGATGGTTCCTGAGCTGTTGGACTCTATGGTCCAATATGTGTAATGGTTCTACCATGAGGGTTCCCGCGTCCAATACTTGCAATTCCTTCCAATTTAGTTTATGTGATTCATTAGCAACATAATGACGTAGAACAAATACATGAAAAATATTATGAGTTTTATGCAAGTGGGGTGGTAGTACAAGACGATAAGAAATCGACCCAATTTTCTCTTGGATTTTAAACGGTCCTATAAATCGATATGACAACTTTTTCCCCTTCTAGAACCAAATGGTACTGTTATTAGGCCTGATACGAATGAAAACTTGGTCTCCCACTTTATATCTTCGATCAGTCATGTGTGCATCCGCATAACTTTTATGTCTATTCTGTGCTTCTTTAGTATTTTCCTAATCTGAATCACCTGTTCCTCCATCTCTTGAATCAATTCTAGCCCAACTGTTACTCGATATTCTAACCTCTCCCAACTCAATGGTGTTCTGCATGGCCTTCCATACAGAGCTTTGTAGGGTGGCATTCTGATGGAGCTATAAAAACTGTTATTGTAGGTGAACTCTACCAAATATAGGTACTTCTCCCAATGGGTTTGATTATCCATAACATACATCCTAAGCATGTCTTCCATAACCTAATTTACTCTCTCAATTATCCCATTTGTTTCAGGATGATAAGTTGTGCTTAAGTTCAACTGAGTCCCCAATGCTGACTATAAACTTGTCCAAAACCTAGAAGTGAATCTGGAGTCCCTATCTGAAATGATCTTCTTAGGTATCCCATGCAAATGGATGCCCTCACTTACAAACACACGTGCCACATCAGTGACATTGTAAGTGTCTCTAATCGGAATAAAATGAGCACTCTTGGTTAACTTATCGACTATCACAAGAATGGCATTGTGTCTATGAGATGTGAGCGGCAACCCCACAACAAAATCCATGAAAATGACTTCCCACTTGGACATATGAACATCATGTGGTTGTAAGAGACCTTCCGGGTGATGGTGGTCGGCTTTCACTTGTTGACACTCTAGGCACTTGGTGACAAAATGGACTACATCACGCTTCATGCCTACCTAGAAGAACAACTTCCTCATGTTTGCGTATATTTTCTTCACACCCAGATGCACACAATAAAGTTCTCTATGGGCTTCCTTCAATATGATGCTTCGAATATCCCCACTTTCAAGGATGTCATTCTTCCTCGATACCTCAATAGTCCGTCTGTTTCCAGACTATATCCTTCATACTTTGTATCTAATTGCCTCCCACTCTGGAGGTTTGAGGTAACCTTTAAATACCAACTGTCTCCAAGGAGTTGTGTCAACACACGTTCCGTGAGATTGATTTTTAAGGGTACCAAGGAGAAGACATGTGGTCTCCTGCTCAATGCATCTACGACCACATTTTCCTTTCCCTTGATGTATGAAATACCAAAATCGTACTCGCTCATAAACTTACTCCATCGCCTTTGCTTGACATTCAGATCCCTTTGAGTGAAGAGATGTTTTAAATTTTGATGGTTTGTTTTGAGCTCAAAGTTTCTCCCTACTAGATAGTGCCTCCAAAGTTTCAGAGCTAGCATTAAAACATCTAACTCTAAATCATGAGTAGCGTAAAGTTCCTCATGTTTCTTCAACTTCTTTGACACATAATCTATCACTCCTCCATCCTTCATTAGCACGGCCCCTGACTCTTTCTTCGAGCCATCTGTGCTGACTGTGAAGTCCTTTTCCATATCTGACACTCATAGAATTGGTGCACTAGTTAGTAACTGACGCAACCCTCCCTTCACCGAGCAAGCTGCTCCCACCAGGACCTCCTTCAATCACGGTCCCTAAGAGTCTAAGCTCTTCCAACTCCCCTCGGGAGTCACGAATCACCCACGTAACTCCTTCGGCGATTTTTCCCTCCTTCGGAAATCGGGAATTCGAAACTCGGGAGTTCGCGGTGCACGCGAACACAATTCACATGCACAACCAAATCTCGAACCCCGATGGTCAACGGTCAACGTCCCTTTCTGCTCGGGGAATTTCCTTTCGGGAAATC
>JASDQU010199535.1:0-19301 GCA_032191745.1 Picea mariana
CACGAGTTACAAAGTTTGCAAGGGAAGGCAAAATTTCTCCATCGTTTCATCCCAAACTATGCTGAGCTAAATCTTGGATTTATGCAACTGCTCAAGAAAGGTTTTGAGTTCATATGGGATACCACTACCAACAAAGATTTTGAAGCTTTCAAACTGTCTTTGACACGTACCCCACTAATCTCCCCACCTGATTACAGTCGGGATTATTTCCTTTACCTCGCAGCCTCTAACTATACCATTGCTATGGTTCTCATCCAGGAGGATGATTCTCATGACGAACATGTCATTTATTACTTGAGTCAGAGTCTCATGACTACCAAAACCAAGTATTTACATGTTGAAAAACTAGCCTTGGCAGCTGTCCAAGCTGTTCAACGTTTCTGGCACTATATCCTCTCTCGCAAGACTACGGTAATTTCTATCTGCAACCCTATGCAACACATTCTTACACGCCAATTTCTAGGGGAAAAATACTCCAAATGGATCATAATACTCTAGGAGTTTGACTTAGAATTCGAACGCGCTAAGTCTAAGAAATCCTTGGTGTTTTTCGAGTTGATATGCGACCTTCCTTGCTCTGAGATGGAAAATGTAGTAGCCGATTCATTACCTGATGAATCCCTTTTCCTGATTAGTTCCGATGACCTTTGGTATGGAGATATCATCATATATCTCCATACCCAGACTTTCCAACCCAATTTGTCTAGCACTGACCGCCTTTGAATACGCTACCAAGCCCGTCAATATATTATTCTCGGTGATACTCTTTATCGTCGTGGGATTGACTCCATTTTTCAACGCTGCCTCATGTTTGACGAAGCCGAGAAAGCCCTCAACGACTGCCATTCTGGAGCTTGTGGTGGTCACATGTCTGGGTATGCTACTGCCCAGAATATCTTACGAGCAGGGTATTTTTGGCCCTCTTTATTCAACGACTGTATAATCGCCATCCAAAAATGCCACGCTTTCCAAACCTACAACAATAAAATACGATCACACCCTGCTCCTCTACACCCTATGGTCTCCATTGGTCCTTTTGCGAAATGGGGTATCGATTTCATGACATGTCACCCTCACTCGGTCAGGGGGCATGGATACATTATTGTAGCCGTAGATTATTTTATGAAATGGGTCGAGGCGATGCCAACATTCGACAATACTGGAAGGACTACAACATTATTCATATCCAATCACATCATTGCTCATTTTGGTGTGCCTCAAGCTATCGTTACTGATCAAGGTGGCCACTTTAGAAACTTCATGATGTCCAAACTCACTGAAAATTTGGGTCTTCTCCATGAAAACTCAACACCCTATTACCCACAAGCCAACGACCAAGTTGAAGCGATAAACAAGGTCCTCATTACCATGCTTCAATGAATGATAGGGATTCACAAAATGAGTTGGCACACGATGTTGTTTTCAACATTGTGGGCTTACCAGACATCAGTTAAGTCTACTATCGGGTTTACACCATTCCAATTAGTTTATGGTCTAGAAGCCATCTTGTCGATTGAATGTGAGATACCCTCCCTAAAACTAGCTGTCAAACTTCTCCCAAGCACTTTTGCTAAAGAAGAACGTCTGTTGTATCTCATGCGATTAGACGAAACCCGTCATGATGCCACACTAGTTATAGAAGCCTAGAAGAAACGCGTCAAATCCCAATACGACAAACATGTTAGTCCATGCATTTTCTCCAAAGGTGATCTGGTTCTTCTTTACGAACAAGATTGGGATATGCTAGGAGCTGGAAAATTTGAATCTATGTGGAGAGGTCCTTATATCATCAGACGAGTTTTGGAAAAAGGATCTTACGAGTTGGTAGACTATGACATTATCCCTTTGAGTGAACCCAGAAATGGGTTTTACTTAAAGAAGTACTATGCCTAAGATCACCTGTGCATAAGTGCTTGTATTTTATTGTATCATACTTTTTGTGTGTTACTGTAGTATTCTTTTTTGTTATTTGGTCTCTGCCCCCGACCGCTTATGTTACGTTGTGCTTGGTTTCCATATGTCAGAGTATTTTCTACCCCACATTGGCTTCACCGATGGCGCTAGCCGTAGTACTCAGAACCTTGCTTCTGCTGCGTGGGCAATATACGCACCTACAAACGAACTTATCAGTCTGTGAGGTGTGTGCCTCGGTCGTGTGACCAATAATATTGCAGAGTATAACGTTGTCGTCGAATTGTTGATTGATGCTATTTCTCTTGGTATCCACCACCTGGTTATATGACTCGATTCACAACTAGTAGTACTACAACTAAGTAATGTCTATGCTATTTGAAGTCCTACTTTATTACGGGTATTTTTACGAATTCACCTCTTGGAACGTTATTTTGATTATATTGAGTATCAACACATTCTTAGATGTCTAAATACATTGACTGATGCATTAGCTAACTATGTGTTAGATAGACATTTGGGCCATTTATAAACCAATCACACATTACATGTATAACACAACACAAGATAAGCCGGTAAGAGCCGTATATATGTATATAACGATCAAAAGTGTTTACAAAAAGTTTCTGTCCAAGGACCAAAATCTCAAAAATACGAAGCCCATGGCTTCTACAAAATAGCGTCATGGATGACGCTCACGATAACACACAACTTCTCGGGCTACTCTACGAAGCAGTCGACTGATAGACTCGGACATGCCCATAGTATAGGGCTGGTAATGTCTAGGGATCTCCCCAATAGCCATATCTGGGATGTCATCGGTCAACCCCTCCAAGTTTTGATCCACTTCTTTGTAGTCTTCGGCATCCCATCTCGCTATTGGAGTCTCCTCTCCTCACCATTGAATAGGAGATGTTCCTGGAGGTCGATATGGCCCCACATCTGTGTCATCAAAAAGAGATTTTTTTTATTAGTTCTTGGATAAACACAAAAACATTTCATATGATAAAACTTCCAAAAAAATTTAAAAATAACAAAATGTGTACTTCTTACCTAAATCACCCCACTAAGTATCCTCAGGTAGGGCCAAATCCATATCTCCTCGAAAATCCAAACCAACGTATGCGTAGTCGTCAATCATCAGCATTTGGGGCCGCAACTAGTCGAAAAATGAATCATTATACTTGATGATGGGCCCTGCTACGTGTTGAGCCATGAGGTTGCACCACCTCAGCATCCTCAGATCCTGTGGGGCCGATAAACCCCAATCAACTTGTAGTCTCAATAGTGGGACCCTCTCGAGGAAGAAGGACACCAAAAGTGATCCGTACCCAAACTGCTTCAAGTTACCCCTCCTGCACTTTGTCAATTTCCTATTCATACTATGGAGAACTACATCTGACCAGTTGAAGACCCGAGGCTCTGTGCACTCTATGGAATATTGGAAGTATCTCTGGAGAGCCATGTGTGGAGCCATGCTTCTGGCCATGCATTCTATAGTGAACAAGATGGTTCGTAGGGTCAAGTCTTGGACCCCCCAAATAGAAACCTTACCCTTGCTTCTTTCTGCCTTGGGAACACAGTACTGGCGACAATAATCACTCATAGGGAGTCCGTCGCCTCGGCCATCGGTCAAGCTAGCGTGGTACCCACGTCATGATAACCCTGTTAGAAAACATATATCCTCGATATCTAGGGTCAATGTATGGACTCCCACATGAAATAACTGTTGGTCCACATCCCACATATGGACCAGGTATTCCAACAATTTGAGTTGGGCTCTCATGCTCGGAATCTGGAAGAATTTCAAGAGCCCACAGTCTTGGAGGGAAGAGACTGTACCTGGGTCATTCTCGACAATAGCATCATCTTCCTCATGTTCTCTTTCTCGCCACTCCAACATTGTGATGGTTAAACACTTGCACAAGAGCCATGAGAGAAGAGTTAGCAACTTGTTCCAAACTTTTGCATGATTTTTATTGGGAAAAAATTAACTTTAAAATCTAGGTTTCGGCCCTTGCAGGTGAGCCTTTGGTATAGTGCAAGATTCTTGCAGGTGCCCTAAAGGTCACTTATGGGAATCTTAGATTCACGTAGGTCCCGCAAGGCCCGCCTGCGAGAATGCTTGAACACATAGTGGGGCCCTAAAATGGACCTAGAACCCAAGAAATTGCCAATAAAAACAAAAAATGAACCATGGAAACGTTAAAGGATCAAAATCTTACCTCATTGGTGGAAACAGTTTTCCGAATGGTCACTTGTGCCTCCCGTAATCGAGTGAATAAATTTGGGGGAAAATGAGGTGTGTTGGGAAAAGTTTTTGGCAAAATAACAATGAAATGGTAAAAGCCCTTTTTACCCATATTTATTCACTTTTTACCATTTTTGTTGATTTTTTATATTATTTTGTTTATAAAACCTAATGCCCTAATAGCCCTATGAGTGTGGTTTTTTGCAGATATAGAAACTTTGAAGTCCAAATGAAGGAGTATGTGTGTTTTTTCTTTTTGTCACATGTACGACTACTTTTTAGGGTTTTTAGAAAAACCTCGAGCTCAGTCTTCATTCGTTCTCGCGCTCGAAAATATATGACAATGTAACTGAGTATACTTTTTCTTGTCTTTTCGTACTCGTATGGTAACACAAAAACGACAACCCTAGAGGAGTATTCTTTAAGCTATTTTCACGCTCCATAAAAACGAAAAGATTGTCGAGCGATCTTGTTCTCTTCATGCTCGTTAAAGTATCTGAAGAAACCATTCAACGGGCGATAGTTTATCACTTTTTTGGTCTCGTCGGACTTATTTATGAAAAAGGAACTGGGAGAGTTCTCTTTAAGTGTTTTTTAGACTCTCAAAACATGAAAAACTCCTGATTTTTCTATCCTTGGACTCGTTAAACAAATATCGACAGACCCGTAATGGGACCAAACCACTCCTTCCGAGGGTTCGTTAAATATACTTCGAGAGACTCATCTGAAGGATGAGCTTACATCAACAAGCATATGTTATCCTCCTTAATCTTGCGTAAAAATAAAGAGGTACTTGCCAGAAATGGTGGGGGAAATTTTGGGAAAGGGATGTGTTTCCGTATTCATATTAATGGTAGTAAGTGTCGCTCTTGAACATGACACCCCCTATTCATCGTTTGAATCCGGGTTGGGAAATCCATTTGTCTCTTGTTCAACTTGCTACAAGGTCATATCTTGGGTCATCTTTGAGTCAGTGTTACCAAGTCCTTGGTCGTTTCGTTCATATGTTCAAAAGAAGTTCACATGAGCCCTCTATTGAGTCGACCATCTGCAGTTGTCCATTCTTACTATGTCGGCCTTCCCTGTGTTTGTTTCGATTCATATTCATACTTTGCCTCATCCTCAAAATCTGTTACTTATTTCATTTCATTGATGGGGGATACATTAAGGCCCTCCTGTGACGAGTCTTATTTCGTCGACTCCAACTCATTATCCAAAAATGAGACTTAGAAATCATTTAGTACGTTAGAGCCTTCATGCCTTAATGGCAGGCCTCTTCTCTTTCGACAGGGGTTTCACATCATTGATCCCTGATCAATAGATTCCGCCGAGTGCTCGACTTCATCTCATTCATTCGCATTCGTTCGGATTGTACTTCGGTACCTTGGGAGTCATTGAAATCAATGGTGATTTCCCTTGCACTTGTTAACAGTTTTCATCAATGACCGGTAATCAAGTGGTTTCTACCATGTTTGACTTCAGCACATGTAATTGCATGGCTATATTCATACTTTCAGGTGACGGTATTGAAGACCCTGGGTCTCATCTTTTTGATCCAGGCTGCGATGGAGTATGTATGATTTTTGTCGGTGCATATATCCACTTTGTATGTCACGTGGCTATGTCATCTTAATTCAAGTCTTCTCACATAGATCCATAGTGTATTCTTGGTGGCTATGTAGTGTTTTGACGGCATGGATCCACGGTGTATGATTGGTGGCCATGAACTACGATTCCATTCATTTGTGATCTGAGCATGGGAATGCCTACCTCAGAAATGGTATTATATTCTGCAGATGCTTGATTGTTTACATGTTTTCGATTAGGTGCGCTCTTGGTTTCTGACACACACATAGTTTACAAAGTATTTTGGATGTCACAGATTCCAGCCTCATACTTTGGGGGGCATTCTGTTACACATGATTTTGGTCACTCTGGTGATGTCTCTATAAGTGATGTGTTCAGGCTCCCACAAGGACTTTTTGCCTGAGAAAGATGACTTCTCTCTTCTTCCAAAAAACACATTTTTAAGATGAGTTCGCAGGCTGCCTATGTTACAGGATGTGAGAATCCCTCATTCTCGCAGGCCACCCACACTTAGGGTGTGAACTGTTCGCAGTCTGCTCCATAGATAGGGTGCGAACTTGTTTTTAAGCTTGGAAAGGGGAAGAGGTCATGAAGGTTCTAGAAGGGGATCTTCTAGAAAATGAGTTAACATTCGCATGGTTGGCATCCTACTGACTTCTCATATTTGATGGGATCATCTTCATCCATGTAACTATTCCTCCTTCTCCTATATATTGAAAGGTTTCTCATGGAAAAGGTTAAGCAAGATTGAATGAAGAATTGGTGAAAGAATTGTGTGAAGAACCCTGCTTGGACAGAAGCTTGAAGACTCTATTTGGTTTATCAAGAAGAATTGGATCTTCTTCATGCAAGTGAAAATCAAGTGTGTGTGTTGGAACCAAGGGTCACTGAAAGGAAGCTTGTGACATCAAGGCGATCAGGTTGTATCTTCTACTTTCATTTAATATAATACAGCGACATGTACCTTTCCCATAAAATCACTCTTATTTTATAGCATAACTCCTTGATCATATGCATAAGTTGACATTGAATATACTTTTCTATCTTCACTTTGGTTGGTTTGTGTTGTCTTGGACCTGACATCACAAGAGCACCGGAGTGAAGCGGGAACAACAGAGACCTAAGGAAGCGATATAAAGGTATGTCACTCGTTCCTTCTTATTGGTAGATTCAATGACTACAACTTAGGGAAAGAGTCGTGTCATGTCCTATTTTTTTCTAGATCCAGGTGTATCTAGGGAGATCTATTAGTGTCCGCACCTACCTATTTGTCCGATAACAACTGCCCCCCATATTATCACCATTTTCACTATCATAGTGGTCGATCTTCCCCTATTATATGGAGTAGTCCTTAGAAGAGATTGGTCTTCAATGATAGATGATTACATAATGAATGATGGTAGTTGCATGATGCCACCGAACAAAGATGAGACAATGTTGAAAGTTCCTCGTGAGCCCATAAAACCATTCTCATTCAAAAATAAAGATAATGAAATGATGTAGGATTATATAGATGCGAGTATTGGAAATTATTCTATACTTGATTTGGAGAAATCTGAAATTTTGAAACAAGAAGATGATTCTTTCACTGGATATTAGAGAATGTCATTTGATGGAACATGTTCAACCTCAGGGAGCGGGGTTGGAATTGTACTTAAAATTCCTGATAAATTTGTATATCCACATGCTATCAGATTGAAATTTCCATGTACTAACAATGAAGTAGAGTATGAAGCACTTATTCAAGGGATGATCCTAGCATTGAAGATGAACATTGAACACTTGATTATAATTGGTGACTTTGAATTGGTTATAAATCAAGTCATTCAAAGATATAAAATCAAGAAGGAAAAACTCAATTTATATGTCAAAAGAGTAAATGAATTAATAGAATCTTTTTGTTCATTCAATATAGATTTTGTCCCCAGAGAGAAAAATCAAAAGGTAGATTCATTGGCCCTTGCTGCTTCATTGTATAATCCAGAGGACATTCGAAGTAAAAGTTCATTTCAAGTCAAAAGAATTTTCATACCTTCGATGCCTGATAATCAAGAATACCTTCAGGTATTTGAAAATGATGAAGAATTGAATGATTTCTTGGCCAATGAAAATGATTGTTAGAAGAATGATAATAGTGATGCCTCTATTCCAAAGAAATTTGTAAAATCATAGTCTCTTTTTACAAGAGATGATCAAACAAAGAATCTCAAAGAATAAGTATCAACTCGAAAGGTGCAAGAAACAAAATAAATAAATATTGGAATTGAGGATTCCCAAAAATATGTAAATCTTGGGATTGATTGCATGCCAGAAGAAATTGATCAGTATACTTCCTTATTCAAAGAATACATTAATGTATTTTCATGGAGTTATGATGATCTGCAATCATATGAAAAATATGTATTCCAACATATTATACCATTAAGAGAAGGGGAAAAGACTTTCAAGAAGAAAATTAGAATCATGAATCCCAAGTTGAAGCCATTGGTAAAAGTGGAGCTAGAGAAACTAAAAAATTATGGAATTATATATCCCATTAGACATTCAAATTGGCTCTCAAATCTAGTAGTGGTGACAAAAAATAGTGGAGAAATTCGACCATGTGTTGATTTTAGATATTTAAATAAAGAAAGCATAAAAGATAACTATCCTCTGCCTAACATGGAATTTAGTCTTCAACAAGTTACTGGGTCTGCTTGCATGTCCATATTAGATGGATTTTTTGGATATAATCAAGTTTTAGTTGCAGAAGAAGACGTGCCCAAGATGGCTTTCATAACACCTTAGAGACATATGTGTATGCCTGCATGCCCTTTGGTTTAAAAAGAATTGGAGCTACTTTCAAAGGATTATGGATCACACATTCAAAGACTTGATGGGGAGATTTATGGTGGATTATCATGATGATCCAACTATCCATTCAAAAACAAGAGAAGAGAATATTCATCATTTGAGACAAGTTTTTGAAAGGTGTAGGTTATATGGGGTCTCTCTAAATGAAAAGAAATGTTTGTTTTTTGTATCTGAAGGGAATTTGTTGGGACACATTGTCAACAAAGAAGGAGTTTTCATTGATCCAAAAAGAATTAAGGCCATCAATGAACTCAATCCTCCATCTTCAAAGAATGGGGTACAATCATTCTGTTGGAACTTAGGTCTGCATCCCTTCCATTCCCCTTCATTCACCTATACATCCTATTAAGAACGATTTTTATTCCAATGCTCCTCCATGGTTTATGAGTCAACTTAAGTTGTTTTCCCCTTCTATTATTTTTGCACCATTTTATTTCTTTCTTGAAAGATTGTTGCACGTCTGATTTGGGTTAACAACATTTTGTCACCTTGGAATACTTTACTAAGATTCTAGCAGGTTGGCGAGGCATTTTCGGTTTAAAAAAATGTTGATTGCAAGAACATGCATGTTCTTGCAAACAAAGGTAAAAGCGCATTGTTGTAATTTGTTTAACGTTCATAAATAAATTCAAATATTTAAAAAGTCCAGTGTTGGCTCCTGCATGCACATGCATGACCATAAGAACTCTGGTACACAAAATTTATTTATGAGTTCATCATCATGCATTTCATGTTAAGGTCATGCTAGAATCATGTGAACTTCACATACGGTTTTCATAATCATAAGAGGCTACGAGGAATTATAGTTTCATGTGAAACTTCATCAAAATTAAGGTCACGTTCAACTCGTCCTCTGCAGTCTCAATGAATTAAGGTTCAAGATCATTTCATCACTCAGGTGATCAACACAACATGGTATTCCCCCAAGATCGATGGCAGCTGAATAGACTCAAGCCACAGGGTCTTGAGCTGTTCGAAGCTGTCCCAGAACACAGAGACCTATTTTTCAAGGTGGATTGGTATGAATTCATTTTCTCATTCAAGGGATACCACACAGATGTGTCCATGAAATTTTCACAAAAAATTGACGGCTTTCAAACCCAACTTGGGGACACTTGCATTCATGTTACATAACATTTTATCAGGGAAACATGTGCTCTCCCAGTCTATGGGGAAAGGTGGTTTAAAAATGGCAAGGTAAACCATGAACTATGTAACAAATTTTTGGTGACAGAGAACCAAAAACCCGAATGGAGCCAGGGGATTCTTGTCACATGGATAAAATAAGAATGAAAAGGTCCTCTCATGAGCATACATTGTTACCACCTGCGTTTTCTCGTGCACCTGAGTGGGGATAAAGAGTTAAATTTTTCCTTTCATTTGCTCAAAAGCCTCACTAAAATGGCCAAAAGGGTTCAGGGCCATCCTGAGTCTTCCCAAAAAAACATGTATCATCAGGGTTTGATCAAAATCTTGGTGCTCTTCATGCTGGATGAAATTGAAATGTCTTGGGATTGCTTTCAGTGATCTTTGGGTTTACAAGAGAAAGAAAAGCAGTCTGATACACAGATTGATGATAAAGGAGATGAGGATGACACATAAGAGAAGTTTTCCCCTGAAGATAGTAGCTCATCAAAAGCATCACAACAACCATAAAAGAAGAAAAGGTCTCTCAAAACTAAAGGTACCCCATCAAGTGCAGATAGGTCAGCAACCACAATGAAATAGGAAACCCCTTGAATGCAGTCGAGGTCCTCCATTGCAAAATGGAGGGAAAATAAAGGTAACATGTGTTCTGTTATACAAAAAAAATCATAGGATATTCTAGAGATTCCTTTATCACCCATAAATACTAAAGATACACAGGTAGCTCCCACCAAAAAGCAAGGTAAATTTCCAAAAATGAGAGGGAAAATGAAAAAAAATAGCACAGTCCAGAAATCTTTAGAGCAGATTTTATCCCTGTGGAAACCTTACTCAAGGAGTCCCCTGAGGCTAAGAAAATAAATAAAAGGAAAGGGAATCAAAGAACTGGTATGCCAAACAATACCAATAGGAAAACCATAATTACAAACCAATTGAGACTGAACTCCAAGGCTCTTTTTAAGCCATCATTAAAAGACCCCCAACCAATTGTGATTGAAGATGATGACATCCGTGAATTTTCTAGCATGGAAGAAATGGTTGTTCATACACTGAAGAAAATGATAGGGGATAGAGGAGGATGAAAGTTAGTCTGCAAGGGATAAGCTTCAGGAGTGCAATTGGTAGATGTTAAAATAGAGTACCCTGCATATTCAAGATTACAATAAGATGCATGGGACTTTGGCCCAGATCCTGAGCAAGATTCTGATGGCATCTCCCCAAATGAAGGGGTACCCTCCAAGAAACATTTAGAGGATATCAAACCAGAAATTAAGGACAACATATCAGAAATGAAGGAGCATATGAAGAAAACACATAGAAGAGGACTTGAAATAACACACAGGTATGAAATGAGGTCCAGGAAAAGCAAAATGTTGGTTGACCACAAAAAATCTACCATGGATGAAGAGAAGAGGTTGAAAGAGAAAGGAAAGAAACATGTCCTGGTCAAACCAAAAGAAGAAGTTGATGAATATGCAAAGGACAAGCACCTGGTGCAAGCATTAAAGATGCAAGTTCAAAATCCAACAACAAAATCAAGAATTGGAAAAGCAACATTCCAAGATGCAGAAAAAGTATTAGAAATTGCAAAGAAAACATCAAAAGACTTGCTTCTTCTTGAAGGATATCATCTGAAGTGGACTATTGTTGTTAAGAAGGAGGAATCCAAGGAAGGTGCCAACTAAGAAAATCCGTCTCCCAGTTAGTCTCCAACTGGAATGCACGTGGGTACCAATGCACACTTCCAATCACTCTCATCTGTCATAGTCATTTTGTTAAGGGGTTTTTCACTCCAGTTTAGACAGTAGAAGTATTTTTCACTTATAGATGTCTAGTTATTCTAAGTTCGAGATAGTAGTGTCAAAACATAATAAGTGGTCATTTTTGTGTGATATGATCCACATTTTTTTTGAGATTAAGTTAAAGAGTGTCATGACTAATATTTCCATGAAATGCACTCAAGTTAAAGATGTGTATCTATGTTGTAGTGAACGAATGTTAGTCCAATCATTTAGTTGTCATGCAGATGTTAAGACTTAGTTTTGTAAGGGGTCGAAATCCTCTACAACATGGATAAATAAGCAATTTTTGTATTGTTTGAGGGTTCAGTTTTTGGTAAAAAAAATAGAAGTATCAGAAGGGTTGGACCTTCTCATATGATTGTAAAGTTTCTCTACTTGATGAATATATGTTGATGACATATGTGTTTCCTTACTCAAATCTTTATGTGTTTTAATCTTATCTTGGATGCAAGTTTATGATGTGTGCAATGTACATTTCATTTTTCTTCCAGCTATTGTTCTAATTCATCTTTTTGCTGATTATGCAACCTATTATACAACCATTGTTTTTGTAAAAAGATCAGTCGTTTGGAAACCTGTTGGATGATTTGTAGCCAGATATTTGTATAGGTATTAAAATATAATTTTAAGTCTTATTTCTTGCATAACAAGTAGTCATTGCATTTCTTGCTATTGTTTCATGTGTTTGTCTTTTCATTTTCCGAACTACCCATCAATATCCATACCATTGGCTAAGGAGAACTTAATTTTGTATTATGTGGCCTGTCCAACCAGATTATCATCTTTGAAAACCTATCCTTTAGCTAACCAAAAAATCAAATTATCAAAAAACCAACCATTCCAAACTTGAGGTGGCCTAAATATTCCCTTTAACAGTCATGTGTAGACTTTAGGACCAACACATTCTTTCGGAAAATAAACTTTGTGAGAATATTTGTCCCAGATTATGCAAGTATTGTCAAACCGATAAATTTATTGTTAAAAAAGGATAAAAGATTTGAGTGGACTTTAGATACTTAGAATTCCTTAAATAATATCAAATGAGAAATCACTACCACGCCCGTACTCATTAGTCCATATTTAAAAAGATATATTATCATATATTCCTTCGCTATAGAAAGTTTTGAGGCCTCAGTCCTCACATAGAGAAATAATAAAGGTGAAGAATTTTCGATAAGTTTTATGAGTAAAACCCTCCATGAATATGAGATGAAATATTCATAATTGGAGAAACATGTTCTATCTCTCGTAAAAGTAGTAGCGCATTTCCAGACTTACATTTTGAATCCTCATGTCATAGCATATATTCCATCTTCACCAGTGAAAATGCTCTTGAATCAACAATTAAGAGAAGGGAAGTGGGTGAATTGGCTAGATAAAATTCAAGAGTATGATGTTGAAATCAAGCCTTTGAAGACAGTTAAAGGACAAGGATTGTGTAAACTCATTGCATATAGTGATACCTTAAATGGAGTGGTTTCAATTTCACTTGGAAAATCCATATCTAGTGTCGAATGGTACAAATACATTGCCTTTTATTTAAGGTCCAAGTAATTTCCTATCACAATGACTCCAAAGGAAATAAGAGCTTTTAAGATGAAGTCGAATCAGTATGTGTTGGTTGTCGATATATTATTTAGAAGAAATTATGATGGCATGTTATTGAGATGTGTAGATGAAAATAAGGCCCAAGAACTGATAAAGGAGTTTCATGAAGGCATACATTGCTATAGTGGGAAAACCCCCCTACATACTACAATAAGGTTCTAAACTGTAGGCAGAGCTAACTGTCTAAAGTCTCCTACTTTTAACAACTATCCTGACAACACCCCACATTCATATATAAAGTACAAAGTATAGGGATTTGGTAGTCTTACCTTGAACTCCGCATCCGGTGTCGATCCCAATGCATTCAGTCGTTTCTCGATTGCAAATATCCTCCCAAGGATGACCTGCATTCACCAAAAGACAAAAAATAAAATGCAAACAAACATTCTATATATGGATTAATGGGTTAGATGTCATAACAAAATGTAAATTGTACATAGAGATAAAACACATCATATTGTGGGATGACAAAAGTACTTATTTATATTAATCGCATAATGTCACTTACAAAATGAGATCGATGACTGCTCCTCAAACCCGGTCCTGGGCTCCTCTTCACCAAGCTCCAACCACTTCCACGTATCCTTATTCTCTCACACTTATCTCTAGAGAATAGGCATAGGCTTATGGATGAGGAAAAAGGGAAAGAATGGGGAAATCTGGCTCAAACTCACAATGTGGCTACAAGTTCTTGGGGCAAGGGGGGATTAGGAAATGGGCAGAGTTTCACTGCTTTCATGCTTCTCCTTAGAATGGGATGCCAACACCTTATTTTATATGACAAAAAGATAGTTATTTGGTTGGGTGATGGGCTATGGGCGGTCAATTGGTTAGGAAACTACCCAAAAGCTTGTATTCCCTTGCAACTTTTTATTTTTTGCAATTTTTGTGGGTATACACGGGCTGTAATGGTGCAACTAGCATACGTACATGGGCATTATTAATGCAGATAGCGTACATACATGGGCATTAGTGGTGCAAGGTGCGTACATCTTCAAAAATTTTGTTTTTAAGAAGAGTTATTCAATATTGGCTTGGAAAAAATAGTAAGTAAGATGGCCCGTTGTTAGATATGCATGTCTGGTGCAAATTAGGGTTATAACATATGTGGAGGAAATTTTTCACCAACTTCTACAACACATAATATAATAAGGGAAAGATATTATTGGCCATCAATTTTCAAGGATTTGTATGAAATGGTGAGAAGATGGTTTTCCTGTAAAAATTTCTCAGGAAAGATGAAGAGGTCCCCAATGCCTTTACAACCTATATTGGTAGAAGAACCATTCACACAATGGGGGTTTTATTTCATTGGGCCAATAAATATGAAATCAATTAAATGGAATATGTATATTCTCACCGCCACAAACTACTTCACAAAATGGCAGGAAACAGTGGCACTAAAAAACACTAATTCTCAGGAGTTGACTAAATTTCTTAAAGATAACATTTTGTCAAGATTTGGAGTACCAGAGAAGTTTATCACAGACAATGGCTCAATTTTCATTGGATCAAATTTCATTAACTTTTGTGGGGAGTATGGTATTGTAATGGGGAAATCATCGAATTACTATCCATAAGGAAATGAGCTTGCTGAATCTACGAAGAAAACACTGATCTAGATTTTGAAGAAGACAATTAATCAAACTAAGAAAAAATGGCATTTGAAGTTGATATATGATTTTTGGGAAAGCATGATGACACCAAAAGACAACACTGTAATCTTTGTTTATGTATTGGTTTATGGAAAAGAAGCCAAAATGCTACTCATCCTTGAATTGAATGCTTTGGATTATGTCATAAATGTTGAGGACACATAAGATACTTCCCATTTGTATAAGAGATTGAATCGATTATTGAAATTGGAGGAAGAGAGAAATGAATCTTTGAATAAAATATCATAGAGGCAAAAAAATGTTAAAACATATTTCGATCAAAGCACAACAATTAAGAACTTTCAAAACAATGAATTGGTGTTACTCTAGAACAAGGAAAAAGAGAATCCATCAGTGCATACAAAGTTCAAGGCAATTTGGATTGGGCCTTATCATATTGGGAAAATTTTTGGTTTCAACTCATATATGTCGAAATATATGAATGGAAATATGTTGATGTTTCCTGTCAATGAGAAACACTTGAAAAATTTCTTTTCTTAAGATTCTCTCTTCTTTTTGTACATAATTTTTATTTTTATTTTGTATATTCTCACCATTTCAACTCCATATCCCAACCAATAATAAATATTGTCTTGAGATTCTAGATACTTGACAACCTGTAGGGGGTAATCATCCCACAGTTGGAGACAACTGTTGAATGTCATATGTTTTCCCTTCCTTCATTCCTTTCATTTTCCTTCTATGATTTTTTTCCATCCCATAAAGTTTCTTGGCCATGTATCATATACCTCCTTCACCCATCTCTCTGTTTTATCATGCTTACCATACTTAGCCATTTCCATCATACTCACAGGCTTTTTTTATTTCCTTTTTCTTTTTCCATCCGAATCAACACTTAGTTTATTTCTTCATTGCGGACTTGCAGACTTGAAAATTTTCACTTGTTTACTTTTCTACCTCTCACAAGCTATCCAAAATATCTTAATACTTAGCCATTTCATTCATCACGGACTCATGGATTTGCATTTTCATTTGAAAAATTTCCACTCTGACTCCCTGCCATGACGTGTCACCTTCCTTCACGTTTCTTGAGTTACATCAAATTTTATTTTCACGGACTCAGCTACTAAATTCATTTATGAAAAGTACATTAATTAATTATTTTTATATTGAGGAAAATTACATTAATTTCAAATTAATTATTTCACCAAGGAAATCTAACTTAAGGGTCATTTTACTATGCTAAGTGATATTACGAAGATTTTTTCCAAATTTCTGAAAATGGTCGTAAGAAAACAACATTTTTGCGGGGATACTTTGAACTTGTTCGACATAGAAGACTAGAATTACCATTGGTCCAGGTATTATCAATACTATTCAACATTGTCGGATAGAGACAAAAATAAGGTGTGGACATCAGGAATAGCTCTCGCCGATTGCATTAGAGAGGTTTTAGAATGTAAAGATATCATCACCTGGTGCATTGAAAGATTCATCAAGAATAGAAGAACCATCCCATTGCAAAGCGTCTCCCCCGTTTCATTAGCACCTTCGGTTTTTAAGAAAATTTTTAAATTGCCAGAGTCAAACTTGGTATGCAAAGGAGAAGAGGATAGAAAATTCTTGAAGGGAAAAAAACAATGGAATTGAACTCATGCAATAATATTTACAAGATCTTTCCTCAATTCCCAAAGACATATCCAAGATTCAAGTGAGTTCTTTCAAGGACCTTTATAAATAAATTACTTGGTTTTTTAATAGAGTTGTTGGTCAAGATTCTACAACAACTATTCTTCAGTTGGTATTATACATCTTGCATTTTACTTTCCATGAGAACACAATCTTCGATTGGGAAAAGATCATATCAAATGAGGTTACTACATAATTGATGAATTTCAAAACTGTAAAGAAGTTCTATATGGAATCCTATTTGATCTTTTCTATCATGTACTATCATGTTTTCAAAGATTTAAGTATCGAAAAAAGGGTAAACTCAAAGGTGGAACTTGTAACTATGATATATCAAAATCTCTCGAGACAAAAGGTTGGTCATTATTTTTATGAAGTATATAATAATTTCGTGTCTAAATTCAAGAATTTACTCTTTGGAGATTATACTTCTAGGATTTCTTTGGAAGCATCGAATTTTCTAAATGGAAAGGGTGGTCTCGAAAAAATGGATGATTATAATATCATGAGGATTTTTTGTTCTCACGAAAAAACTTATATTTCTTCCCTATTATATGCCTAACAAATTGTTTATCATGGAAGTGGTGAGACAATAAAAATTATGGTTTCATACTTTTTATGAAAAAAAGGAAAAAACAGTTTATCCCTCTACCTTGGAAGGTTAGTGAAATTATTTTAAGAGGAATTTCCAAGATTGATGAGTATGCTTCCTATTTTGATCAATTTAACATGAGATTTGTAGAAGAGATCACAGGGTTTGACCTTGATCACCTTTTTTATAACCACATAATATCAGTTGGGCTCAACCCTGCACTTATCAATGCACTTGTATTTGGAGAAGAAGAGGGTGATAGTCATGACCCTCATGTTCAAGAAATTGGTATAAACTCTAGAAATATAGAGACCATTGTAAGCAACACAAAACTACACAAAGAGAGAGGAAAACCCTCCAGTTAAAAGAATTCTCAATTACCCTCCATTTCCTACAGAAATGTTTTACCTAAGGTAAACCATCATCCTGGAGCATCCCAACAAAGAAAAATCTTGAGTATTAATTCAAGAGATGATGAAGAGAGAAACCATCCTCAGGGAAATTTAGAAAACCCCCATAAGCTAAAAGTTAAAAGGAAAATAACCAATTCTCAACAATAGGGAGCAGATCCAGAAGAACCTGAAAATGATATCTTGATGGATGATATGGACCTGGATGTTGATATCGAGAATATCCACTTCCCGGATGAAGATGAACCTGCTCATGAAAATGTACAACATGTTTCTACAATTGTTGTCCAGGATGAAATCGTTTCTGATAAAGAAACCTTTACTGTACATAATGCCTCATTTGACAAGGATTCAAAGAAAATGGTTTTTGAAAGGACCTCAAAGAGTAAGAGGGGAAAATCATAGTCTAGCATTGACACCCGAAACATGTTTCCATCAAAATTATCTTCAATTCACAAGGTCACATGAGACACATTGGACTTTTCAATAACTAATATGGAAGAAGAAAATGTTTGGCTAAAATAAAGAGTCAAGGATTTGGAAGAAAATCTCATGCCTCCACCTATTATGGCCACCCCTGTTTCCATGATTCGATCTGACAATCAAGAAATTCCAAAGTCAAGTGCAAGAGTTAAAGGAATTTCAAGTTTGATTGTTGCCACTTGACATTTCGTCGAAGAAAATATAAAGAAAAGAATGTCATTAATTTTAGAATTATGGGACTTGACAAAAAAATTTACCTCTCTCGACCTCAAAATCCAGAATACTAAAGAGTATTTGAATGTAATAGCCAAATAAATTAAACATCCATTAATTCTACAACATAGCAGTAAAATTCAAAAATTTCTTTAATTGAGCACATTCGCATATAAATTTATCAACAAATAATACAATTTTATAGAGAAATAAAATAAATACACAATTTAACATACCTGGGTTTGATGCTAACCCTCTATTTTCTGCTTTCCTGGTTGACTGTTGCTAAACTGTGTAAACACTGCCCAAACCTTGTTCCACCCTGCCAACTAGGTCAACTTCCTAGCTCCAGGTTATCATATGGATATCCTGGCCCCCATGCCCAAAACCTCCAACAAACCAGTGCCCCTGTACTAAACCTTCCCACTCCTGAACTCAACTCCCCTCTCTGCCAATCCAAGAGAGCCCCCCCCAAAATCCCCCGTCGAATGATAATCCCCTTCGTAAACCTCCTCTGTCTCCATATCCTTCCTTCACTGCCTCATGCATTTACTTTCTTACCTACTCCTAGTTAATGCCCCTTATCCTTTCCTTTATTATTTTATCCTCTCGTAATTAATATGTTATCCCTTTCCGTGTACGTAACCTTTTCAATTTAAACAATATAACTTATTAATCTTTTAAATTTAATACTCATGTTATTAAATGTAATAGGTAGTTAATTAATTAATTAATTAATCAAAATTATAACCTTTAATTATTTAATAACTACTTAATTAATATCATTATATCAATCTTTGTTTAGTTATTAACATGGTAGGAAAAATTAATTACCTAATAAATCTTTTACTTAATAATCCCTAAGTTTATATTCTACTAGGGTTGTTACATACACCCACCCTTCAGGAAACTTCGTCCCGAAGTTAAGGTGTCTTATGGTACAAAGGAAAAGAAACCTGGTTCAGACATTCATAACAAGTAACTGACATTATCAGTAAGTAAGTCAAGAAAACTCATACATACTAGTGTATATGTACAAGAAATGCATGTGTAGCTAGTACATACAAGTCTCGTGCATGTACTAATAATCAAAACTATCATCCTTTAGTAATTTATGTATGCATCCAATCCAGTCAACAA
>JASDQU010199537.1:0-16787 GCA_032191745.1 Picea mariana
TTTCACCATAAGGGGATCACTTTGGAGTTCATCCATATTTACTTCTTATCAACCATGAAAAAACAATAATGAGTCATATTTACATCAAACACTATTGGGTCCATTACCCAAACCTTTGTGCTACAGGTCTTTCTTCAAGGGTTGACATCAATGACAACCAACCTTAATCAACACCTTTCACATTTCGCGACTCAGCGATGCAAGAGAGTCAAGTTTTTTAACTCTTCAAACCCCGAAACTAGAAATATTACCTTCGATGAGATCGACGGCTGTGAATCTCCCCCTGATCCGACAGTCCTGGTCGTATCGGGATTTTGGTAACTGGGAGTTTGAAATGCAACGACCCAAACCACTGGTCACTCCATTCCCCGAACTCCGATACGCGAGTTCTTGTACGAGATCCAATGATCCTCAATGATTTGGATCCAACGATCCAAATATTTTTAGAGTTTCATGAACAGGGAGTTCACGATGCAGCGACTCCAAACCTCTTGTCACTCCAATCCCCAAATTTTGATATGGGAATTCGTATATGAGATCAACGACCCTCGTTGATCTGGATCTGATGGTCACTGTCCCTCCTGAGCTTAAGGGTGTTGAAAGACACTCAGTCTTAATTCCTTTGCTATTCTACAAGATCCAATGGCCCATGGGATTTCAGAGCTTTCATTGAACTCTGACCGCTCACCACACGTCTCCTCTGATGGATGGTTCAAATCCAGGTTAGATCGACGACCCATAAGCCCCATGATCTAACGATTGTGATCTCTCTTAAACGAACGAATAGGATTAAGTCGTGATTTCGCAACTTGCAAGTTCTAAGAACTCCTTCCATTGACTTCTTTCAGTGGCGAGTCAGCGAAATTCCTAACTCTCGCCATGTGTCCTCTACAAATGGACGATCTAGATCTGTCATGACCCAACGGTCGTGATTCGTTGTCAACGATTCCCCATCAAGAGTCTGGGGAAGCCTTATCCTGTGATTTCCTGGTGCCGAAACACTGACCGGCAACCACGTGTCCCTCCGATGGATCGTTGCGACCTTTAGCCACGATCAACAGTTGTGATCTTTTCGGGATGATCAATGGTCATGATCAATCCTAGCTTTCTCCTTTTCGGGAATTTGGGAGAGTCTTCACTCCCATTTCTTTGGTGCCAAATCCCCGATGGATGTGGATCTTTGAAACGTGTCCTCTGGGATGGACAATCCCGATGCTTTCAGGACTTTGACGAGTCGTCTCTCCCCTACATGCACCAGGTTAAGCCTCGTGTGCCTTTTCTAGATCCGATGGCTATCATTCCCCTGCGCTCGATCTAATGGTTCAGATTTATTCTCCTATGCACTCTTCTTCGACTGTCTAGACATAGGCTCCAACGGTCCAGATTTTCCCCTGCGAATTGGAGATTCACCCTTCAGGACTTTGGGGAAATCCTCACCTCTATTTCCCTGAATTGAACCAACGGTTCAGATTTGATTTCGATCACGATCTATTTGTCACTCTTGAGATTCCATATGCTCTGAAACCTCCAAAGGGTTTCTCGACCTCTACACTCCATGGAGGGTTCTTGCACACAATGGTGTGATCCTTCCTGAGCTTGTCTAGGACTTAAGGAGTTTTGGGTTCGGTTTGCCTCATAGAGAGCCTGTGTTGATCTGCACTACATCTCCTGAGATTAATAAACTTCATCCTCCAAGGGACTCTAAACAATTAGGAGAGTTGGCATGAATACATGAAACTATGTCCGGGGTCGACGAACACATAGTTCGTGACTCTGGCTTATGCCTCCACGAGACACAAGCATTTACGAGTATAAAATCATCTCCTAACCATATAATTTCTTACTTACCTAGTTATACAATCAAGCAGAAATAGGGGAGATATAGTATATCCATTAAGAAATATGCACAATTCCTGAAACATACACAGTATAACCAATTCATACACAGTTACAGCTAAATTAAATAGGGTAGTAAATTGCTTATCTATTACAGGTTGTCACCAACCAACTGATTGTGGGTGTTCATCCTTCCACCCGACCATAGGCATAGATGCATTCATTCTCAGCACTCTGGCCACCCCCGTGCCAAGCCATGATATCACCAGGGAGTTCTCACAGTTCTCAAGAGTTATGTCTATGTCCCAGCTTCTGCTCGGGTCTTGTTCTATGCAACTCAGAGCTTTCTCTTTCGGTTATGGCCTCGACGAGGTTTCTCAGATGCTCTTCCACATCAAGCTCATAGCCTTCCGTTCTTGATTCCGTTGGAGCATCTCCCTTACAAGCTTACGCTCTTTTTTTCTGGTGTCTCCTCTCCCTTCTGTATTCCTCTTACCTTGGAAGATTTTCCGACCTATCCCGTTCCTTCTGTCAGAAGGAAGCTCAAGTCTGCAGGCCCCTGCGGTACTTTGGGCTGACAACCCATGTTTCCATTCATGGGGGTGGTTGATAATTCAACCACCAGTCCTTTCTTCATTAACTGATTTCTCTCCTTGGGATCCAAAGGAGGTTGTCATCCTCATCAAGGGAAATTTGGGGTTATTTGTCATAATGNGGACTGGTGGTTGAATTATCAACCACCCGTCCTTTCTTCATTAACTGATTTCTCTCCTTGGGATCCAAAGGAGGTTGTCATCCTCATCAAGGGAAATTTGGGGTTATTTGTCATAATGAACCCTCTCTTATAGTTTTCACATTCTTCCTTTAGTGATATCATGGCCAGTACTTTCAAGGCTTCACCCCCATAGTCAGTCATTGGAAACTCACACAATAATACATTTACATTTTCCTTATGCATTAGCATGGTAATTCCTATTTTATGATTAATTACAAATTGGGGGAAACAAGGTGTTACAATTCCCTCCCCCTTAAATGAACATTGTCCTCGGTGCTCTTTCTCAAAAACACCTGTCATGCCTTTCTCATTCAGCCACTTCAGAAATCTTGACCTTCGTCCTCGGTCAGGTCCTCTTTCAGGATCTTAGTCTTCATCATCTGCCTTCAATAATTCTTGGACAACAAGCACATTTATCACAATTTTGTGCGAAAACATCTTACTGTTGTTCAAAACTCAAAAGGAAATTTTCATAATCTTAGCACAATACTTATCTGTGCAGTTTGTGGATCTTTATCCACATGGTAGTTTTGTTATCCATGCTCATCGTTTTCCTTGACGTACCCATTGGGTGCATGATTCCAATTCAATAGTTCACAAGAGCTATCATGATTTCATCTTCCTTTCCAAGGTTTTTCCGCATGGGAAACTACCCACTGTGTGCATAATTACAATAGTTTACAAGAACTATTAAGGTCTCCTCTTCCTTGCGGTCACTCACCCTCCAGGCCCAGGCTCAGGCATCCTCTTCACTATTATACAGTCCCTCGGGTGATCCATCTTGCCCTACCAAGGTTTTCTCGCACAGGAAGAATTTCGAAGACTCTATCAAGTCTTACATTCGAGGCATCCCTCAGACTTGTTTTGTCGAGGCATCCCTCTGGCTTGTGTTACCTCAACACAATGTATTTCAGGCGATCATGACTTATCACGGGGTTCTCATGGCTCAGCAGTAGCCTTTTTTTATCATCTTCAGCTTTGATAGACTTCATCTGTTCCTTCTGGATAGATCTTTTCTCCTCACCTGTGTCACGGGCATACAACATTCGTGAGACATCATTATAAATTCCAACTTTCATATTTTTTATTGCAAATCTGTCACCCACAAATTTTTCCAATCTCTTCTTTTATTTTCAGATATGTTCCGTACGAAACCAGATTCAAAAGCATGGGACTTTCTTTCCCATAACATTTTAGCTCAGCAGGAAATCAGTCTTCCTTATGGGCTTACAACATTGCCATATCCAAGACTCTTTCTTCCTACAATCACTCCTCAACTAATCAAATTGTTAGTTCTCATGCACATACAATTTTATCGCACCTTTTCAACTTCGTCACAACAATTTTAGAATTGTGCATACTAACAATCAAATTCACTTTCTCAAAAGGAAATAACATTCCTTGCAGTTTGGCTCAGCAAGCAATCGATCTTTCCTATGGGCTTATCTCACTGCCATATCCATGACCCTTTGCTTCCTGCAATTCATTCTTTCCACATCCAAACAAACTATTAGTTTCATCTCAACATGCCAAAATTTTCAAAATGTAATTCAACATTTCAAAAGGGTTTTAACAATTGTGCCAATATCCATAGCCACATTCATACCCAATGCATTCTTGCATTGTTTTTCAAGTTCGTCACATTTTATGACCGGTTCTTGGCTGGGGGTGTTAGAATTTAACCAACCTTTTCCTCATATGGTTTATTCATTTTCTTTCATTCTTATAGTAGGACCATACTGCTTGCTATAGGTCAATCACGATCCCAAATCAATACACATGAACTCAAAATTTTCACATGAATGCCTTTACGCATTCCTTGATTGTCAATGCATTCATGACATATCAATTCATGAATTATTCCAAGGGTTTCAAACAGTGTTTACTACCAGAGGTTGATACCTCTATCATTCTGGTTCTTCATCCTAAGTCATACCTTACTTGGGTATCCAAGGCATACAACTACCTTTCAAGTTTATGCATAACACTAAGACAATAATTTTTTTTTAGAAGGGGTTCTTACCAAATCCCTTCATACCTTGTGCCACACAGGCACGAATATCTTTATATCATTTCTTGGCTGCTAGCACCCTCTTTCTTATTTTTACCTCATCACCAATGCTTTATGGGGACTTTTACAACCTTGTCAACAATCTTTCACTCACAGCCTTCTCTTGGTCGTTCTCTGTTTGAGGTTGCCCATCATTGGCAAATGTCTTCCTCAATAGTTCCAATTCATTTCTATACACAGCATTCATCATCATAGACACAATTACATTAGTCGTAATATTAAAACAAATGCATGTATCATAACATTCGAATTCATAAACATCCTCAAATGTTTCCATAAGTGCAACACAAACAAATTTCGATTGTATCTTCGGCAATACAATCCTTATTACTTATGGTGTCAAGACCTTTTTATTTTTATTGGCGTACCAGCTTTCTCATCCAAGGGAAAATAGAATACTCAACGAGGAAAGAGTTGAGGACTCTCCCCTTCTTCCAACTCTTCCTACATCGCCTAGGACTTTTCAGCCCAGCCGAGTTATCTCTAAGGTCTCACTGTCTCTTCTCTACTTTTGCAATTCTACTCCATGTCGGGATCTTCCTGCTCTTTTCCTTGAGTCGTCTTGGTTAGGACTCACCCTAACCCTTTTTGGGATACCGCAGCATGCTTTAATAGAAACTCTTTGCTCATAATGAATCATGAACATGTGCATCCTACACACTTCCATTTGGTTATTAGAATGGTCAAATTTCAGTTGTTAGTCTTCTATTAATTACATGATTCTTTCAAAATGTAATCCAGGATTCTTATATATGGACAGGCATTGCAGCCCATTGTCCAACCTTCAACAATTTTTAGGATTGTGACTCTGTTCTTCTGACAAAGTCCTTACATAGTTCCTCCACTAGGAACTCCTTCAGCATGCAAATCCCTTGTTGCATATCCATCACTATTTGTGATGGCCTCAACCTTGAGTTAACTTTAGATTTTTACTAAATATTCCCCTTAAGGAATATAAACATGCGTCTTTTTTAACTTACATATATGACATACTTAACTATTTTCATAATCCTAAGCCTGCATGTAGCTGTCATAGTTATATGGTGTAGACCCCCCCCCCCTTTCTCTCCAAGGGTTGCATGACCTCTCGGTTTTAGGATCTTCTTAAGACTGAACTGAAACAAGCTTTGATTCCCTACTGGAACCTATAAGAAAAAATCCATGGGTCTTCACAAATTTCGGCCCGTGTGTACAAGCGCTTAAACATAAGTCTCTTCCATGTGATCACGCCTTGTGACCACACACTAACCCAAAAAGGTGTGTCGCGATTTCACGTATCGACGATATGAGTCAATCGAATCTCTGTCCTTCAAACTCTCGATACCCAAAATGATGAAATTTCGGGTCAGATCAAAGATCACCAACAGCTCTCCAACCAACGGTTGTGATTATGTCGCGATTTCGCATTTCGCAACTTCAGGACTTTTGTTATGAAGAACCTCGAATCCTTTGATCCCCGAAATTATGAAATTTCAGAGTTCTCAATCTGAAGGTCCTTATTCTTCCACGATTTGACAGGTTATATCTTGTTGGGGTTTCGCGTTTCAGGATTTCGCGATTTCACGTGTCGCGAAGTTAAAAGACCTTTCGCCTCTGTTCTCCCAATCCCCGAAATTGAAAAATTCTTTCTGGATGATCAATGGTCCAGATCACTCTTTGATCAACGTCTATGATCTTTTCGTGAATTTCTCGTTGCTTCTTCCAAGCCCTTTGGTTTTTGCGAAATTCTGGTATCTCCTCGCAACTAACCAGTGCACTACTTCTCCGAGATTGAACAACTTGAAACATTTCGGGTCTTTCTGAATGGATCTTGACTCTCGATCTTATCCAATCTTCAAAATTCTTTTCTGAAGGATTTATCTCACTCAATCCTCTGAATCTTGACTCTCGATCTTATCCAATCTTCAAAATTCTTTTCTGAAGGATTTATCCCGCTCAATCCTCCGTACTTGTTCTTTCTTCGAACTTCATTTTTCTGTGCTTCACCTTTGAATGCTTCAACTCTTCGAAACTTTGAAACTTTTTCTAAGTGTTTCCTCTCGAGACTTAAAACCACTACTCCTCCTGGTATACTCTGTGCTCAACCTCCATAGTTTTCAAACTTTAACACAAGCTTTATTCTATATGCACGTTCAGCATACAAAATTTCCCCACTATCTCTTCTAATCTTTTAAGTTACTTACAGGACTAATCTCATAGTCATAACTCATACGGATGTTACCCTCTCTTTATGGGAACAACCAACAAGGATCACTCTTGGGAATTAGCAACAGTCCCAAAGGACTCCTTTTAATCTTGTTTAAACAGATTATCCTTGTTGTCGATTCTAACCATTATAGGTAAGGAAATCTGACCCTACATATTTTTATCAGTCCTCTAAATCGTGAGGAGTTATATGCTCAGGGTTTAGTCTTTTAATAATGCAGTAATTATAACTTTCTAAGGATCCTACCAGTCCTTACCAGATTTCCTAAATCATGAAGGAGCTCTTCATGAGGATCTTAATTCTTACCTAACCAGCCATCTCAATTGCAAGAGACTCTACCTGCTTTAGTAGGTAGCCATCGTCACACTATAATAGAACAACTCAGTTCATGTCCCTTTTCTGGCTCATACAGCTTCATAGCACAATTTATTCCACCTCTGTTATTCACACTCAGGTCTTATCAGTAATATTGATCAGTGCATCCCTACTCCTATAAGAGTAGTTATCATTTTGACAAAGGAACAATATAATTCCTTTGCTGGAATTCCATAGAAATTCCCAAATTACAGTTTCATTCTGCAGTCCTTCTCCTTAAAGAGAAAATGCAGATAAAAATATCTCCTTACGTGACTCGCACATGAGCCCAAGTAGGCCAAGTGTTGTAACCATGCTCTGATACCAATTTGTCACATACCCACTACGACAAAAATAAAATTTTCGCTCTTCCTCAAGGGATAGAATCCCTGAATTCCTACAGGGGCCTAGCGCAGGCTAGCTCTTCCCTTATCCACCTCCATGTGATCATTGGTTATGACCATAGGCCAATCCAAGACGTGCCTTTTGCATTTCGCGACTTAGTGATGCAAGAGAGTCCAGTCTTTCGACTCTTCAAACCCCGAAACCCGAAATCTTACCTTCAATGAGATCGACGACTGTGAATCTCCCCCTGATTCAACGGTCCTGGCCGTATCGGGATTTCGGTAACCAGGAGTTTGAAATGCAGTGACCCAAACCACTGGTCACTCCATTCCCCGAACTTCGATATGCGAGTTCTTGTACAAGATCCAACGATCCTCAATGATTTGGATCCAATGGTCCAGATCTTTTCAGAGTTTTGTGAACTGGGAGTTCACGATGCAGCAACTCCAAATCTCTTGTCATTCCAATCCACGAATTTCGATATGGGAATTCGTGTATGAGATCAAGAACCCTCATTGATCTAGATCTGATGGTCATTATCCCTCCTGCGCTTAAGGGTGTTGAAAGACACTCAGTCTTAATCCCTTCGCTATTCTAAGAGATCCAATGGCCCACGAGATTTCAGAGCTTTCCCCAAACTATGACCACTCACCATGCGTCTCCTCCAATGGACGGTCCAGATCCGGGTTAGATCGATGACCCACAAGCCCCGTGATCTAACGGTTATGATCTCTCTTAAACCAATGACTAGTATTAAGTCGTGATTTCATGACTCGTGATCCGGATTTATGCAGGAACGAAATGTAAGAAGCAAATAATAGAGTATGCACAATAGTATTGCAGAGAACACAGTGATACAGTAAACACACACACTTCTATTAATTAATGAAATAGAGAAACTGTAAAACTGTTGAACAATACATAGCTAGAATGGTGGTAGCATATCCCTGATAAGAGATGTGGCGGCTACGCTCATCCGTGACCAAGATGATTACAAAAAGAGGCTGAAGGGCCTTATTTATCAAAAGCAGGAAGGTAGAAACCAAAAACCTAACCCTAGAAGATGAAACGCCAAAAGTCAAGTGGGCCCTGTTTGGGTAAGTTAGTCCATCAACTTCCCGAAGTCATAACTATTGCATACGATCTCCGTTTGGGGCGCACAATAGCTCGTTGGAAAGATCTATCTGAGGCCTACAACGCTCAAGAAAAAATAGCATTTTAGATGATATTTTTCAAGAGCAACATACCAAAAAAACATCGTTTAGGGCCTCAAAATGGCCTCGGAAGTTCAGGACCCGAAAAAACTGCTAAAAATAGTAAATTACCAGAAATGCCAAAAAACTGTTTTGAGCCAGATGGAAAGGTGGGCGGCCATCGATACCCATCTGGATCATTCCTCCCCCCTTAAGAAGCAATGGTCCCCATTGCGTCAAGTGTCGGGATAAGATGGGGGAATTTCAGCTGAATTTGGCTCCGGGTGAGCCACTTGCCTTGATGCAGGAACTGCCCAGCCTTCACGACTCGATAGAGCTGGACACGTTGCTGGTGAGTGCCCTTGACCTGTGAATCCATGATCCGATCAACTGTTGCCTTCTCCAAACAGTCAAGGTTGAGTTCTATTGTTTCCAACTGCTCGACCACTTTTGAGGTGTCCAGCAATGGTTGAAAATAGGGGTGAAGGAGCTCAACATTGAATACAAGGTGCAAGCCAAGAAATGGAGGGATGCTTAATTCAAAATAATTATCCCCGATAGCCTTGGTGATAGTATATGGCCCATAACGAAGTTGGCGTAGCTTGCGATGAGGTCTCGTGAGTCTTTCTTTCTACAAATGCAACCAAACCTTATCACCCACCTGGTATGTGTGTGGCACCTGATGCTGGTCATGACGCTACTTGTACTTGGCATTGGCTTTTTCCATAATTTCATGGACTTTTTGGCAAATGTGTTGGATCCGTTCCACAAATTTGGTGGCTTTCTCAACCTCAGTCTGATCCTGACAAGATGTTTCCTGTGTGGAGGCAATGGGTAGAGCTACATCGATGGGGGCCAATGGTTGAAACCCCATGCATGCTTGAAAAGGGCTATGACCGGTAGATCTGTGAAGGGATCTGTTGTAGCTATGTTGAACATACGGTAGGTTCTCGTCCCATGTGCGGGGGTGTTTAGAATTATACATCCCTAGGATATGCACAATCATGTGATTCACTACTTCTGTCTACCCATCAGTTTGGGGATGGAAGGTTGTCGACTGTGTGAGCTTGGTATCCATAAGTGACCAGAGGCTGGACCAAAATGTGTTGAGGAACCTGTTGTCGCGATCTGAAATGATAGTCTGGGGTAGCTCGAAATGTACCCAGATGCATTCAAAGAAGAGTTTAGCAGTGGCTTCGGCAGAGATACTTTTCTTCCAGGCGGACAGAATGGCCAATTTAGAGAAGCGATCCACGACCACAAACACACAGTCATTCCCATGCTTGGTTGGAGGCAGTCCTGACATGTAATCCATGGAGATAGATTCCCAAGGCCCATTGGGAACAGGATGAGGGGTATACAACCCTTTCTTCTTAATGGATGGTTTGGCGATGGTGTAGGCAGTGCAGGATCTGATATACTTTCTGACATCTTGTCGGAGCTTTGGCCAATAAAAATACTTATGCAACACTGCTATTGTCTTTTTGGTGCCAAAGTGCCCTGCGACCCGACTGTAATGCGCTTCCTAGATCAGCTTCGCGCGCTCGCTTGAAGGAACACAGAGGTGGCCTAGGTGGCATAATAGTCCATCCTGGAGATGAAAATCAATCACTGGAATGTCTGCACAAACTGCTCAATAGGTGGCCGAAAATTCAGGATCACTATCATATAAGTGAGACCACCCAGAGGTTTCATGGCCACAAGAGTTAAGCACTATGGTGAGTGTGGCCATAGGCGGTCGACTGAGGCAATCAACGACATGATTGGTGCTGCCCTTCTTATATTTTATGTTCAGGTGAAATTGCTGCAGGTATGCAGACCACTTTTGGTGGCGGTCATTTTGCAATTTCCCTTGTGTTTGCACAAACTGCAAGGGCTTGTGGTCAGTGTGAATAACCGTCTCTTTTCCTAAGATGTAATGCTTCCATTGTCGGCAATCTTGGACAATGGAGTACATTTCCTTGTCATAGGTGGGGTACTTTCGAACTGTATCTGAAAGTGTCTCACTGTGATATGCCACTGGATGGTCATGCTAAGTGAGGACTGCACCAACAGCATAACCTGAAGCATCTGTCTCAATTTCAAAAGGTTGTTGTAGATCCGAGAGAGTAAGGATGGGTGTTGAACACAAGCACTGCTTAAGTTCCTCAAATGCTTGTTGTTGAGTAGGGGACCAAAAGAATTTGGCTTTAGCCCCACCTTTGGTCACGTTGCTAAGGGCCCAAGCAATGTTAGAGAACCCCAACACGAACCTGTGATAAAAGTTGGCCAACCCTAGGAAGTTGCGGAGCTCTGTAATGGTCCTTGGGGTCGACCAGTCGCGAATGACTTGGATCTTGGCTGGATCCACATGCACACCTTGTTCATTCACAATGTATCCCAAATACTGAATTTCCTTCATCCCGAATGAGCATTTTTTGAGATTGGCATATAACTTGTGCTATCGCAGGGTGCGAAGGTCTTCCTCAATATGTTGTAAGTGGTCTTCCCATGTTCTGCTAAAGATGAGGATATCATCGAGATAGACGACCACAAAATAATTGGTGAATGGTCGCAATATATCATCCATCATCCTCATGAAGGTTGTCAGAGCGTTAGTTAAGCCGAAAGGCATGACCAACCACTCGAAAAGGCCTTCCCAAGACTTGAAGGCAGTCTTCCAGACATCAGTCGCCTCAATTGGGACCTGGTGATAACTAGACTTCAAATCAATCTTGCTGAAATACTTAGTGCCCTTTATTTGATCAAGGAGATCATCGATCCGGGGGATAGGATACCGATTCCAGACTGTGATTTTGTTTAAATCTCTGTAATCAATACAGAGTCACCAAGTCCCATCCTTTTTCTGTACTAGCACAATCGGGCTCCCCAAAGGTGAGATGCTTGGTCAAATATGCCCCTTTTGGAGTAATTCCTCGATCTGGCACTTGATCTCTTTGTTTTCCATGAGGGAACGTCTATAAACTAGACTGTTCGGCATAGGTGCCCCAGGTATCAATTCAATGGAATGCTTGACCTGACAATGGAGCGGCACTCCGGCAGGGGAAGTGAAGATGTCCTGGTATGATTCCATGATCTTGTCTACTTGTCTGTGTTGTGCAGAGTGACCCTGTGTAGAGGCGGTAGATGTGGCCGTGGTCTTTCGTTTCCTTTCTGGATGAATCATCAAGAGGATGAATTTGTCGGTCTAGGAAATCACCTTCTTGCACCGCTTAGCTGTGATGAGAGAGACTACGGTAGTGGGAACTACCTCTGGTATCTGGTAACATTGTTTTCTCAAAGTAACAATGAAACTATGAGGCCTGGATTCATACACAGCATGGCGTTTCCACATATATGGTTGTCCTAAAATAACATCAAAAACTTCAAGTGGAGAAACATCACACATTACCTCATCTTTGAAGGGTTTGAGGTCGTACGGTAGGCGACACTGCTGGCTAACGCGGATGTCTCGCTCTGGAGTGAGCCACCCAATGTTGTATGGTTACGGATGCGGCAATGTTGGCAGGTTCAGCCGCTTGACGACCTCTACTGAAATCAGGTTCTTCTAGCTTCCACTGTCAACAATGAAATGTAATGGCTTCCCTTGTACCCACATCTGTGAGTGGAAGAGGCGCTCCCCTTCTTTTGTCTCCTCTGGATCGTCGGGCTGGATCTTTGTGGTGGTAATTGTAACATTGGGTTCTGCTTCAATGATCTTCCTTCCATGATCTGTCTCTGATTCTGATTCAGATCCTAGATCTGACTCGAGTGTTTTCATCTCGGTAAGTAGTGATTGTTTCACACGACACTCATCAGTGTTGTGTGTGGGACTCTTATGGAGCTCACACTATTTTCCAGCGTCTTTCTTTGTCTTCCAGTTACCCTTCTTCGCCTGTGGCTTAGGCTAGTTGTCCGAGGGTTGGATATATTTTCTATGTACTTTGTTCTGTGAACTAGGGTTTCCCTTACCCTGCTTCTGGTTTGTCGAACCTAACTCCCGCTTGTTCTTTTGCTTAAATTTTTGCTCGATTCTCACAGCATACCGGTAGGCGGCACCCAATGACAATATGTCTAGGAATTCCATCTCGATACGGATGTACCGATGCAGGCTGCTGCAATATTTGAGAACCAGGTGTCGCTCGAAGTCTATGATGTCGAGCTTCGTGCACAGGGTATGGAAGTTGTTCGTGTACTTTGTCACTGCTTGGTCCCTTTCTTGTCGCGGAGTTGCCCATTTTGTGTACTGGTCGTCATAGTTCCCCACAGGGAAGTATTTCTCCTTGAGGGCATCAACGAAGGATGCCCATGTGGGTTCTGTCCCAAACAGCGTGGGTTCATTACCCTCTTTTTCCTCTTTCTGTTCACAGAGGGTTTCCCACCAATCCGTGACATGGGGGACCGCCTTAAGAAGTGAAAATGTAATCTTTTCTCTGTTGGAAAAGTTATGGACCGAGAAGTAACCCTCGAGCTAATTCAACCATTTTTCCAGAGCATCTACATGTATTTGACCTTCAAATAAGGGAATATCAAAATTAACTTGTACCTTGAAAGGGGTCGGTCCTCCAAACTGATTGTTGGTCGAGGTTCCTTCCGTGGCGGTCGGCAACCGTCGAAGAATTTGCGCGAAATTGTCCATCATCTCATTCCACTGTCGCGCAAGAGCCTCCTCGAGCAACATCTTGATAGGATCTCCCACTCTGTCATCTCGTTTTTCCTCCACCATGGGCGGTTGTTTGCACCGGAGAGGGGTTTCTCTCTCAAGATGAACTAATTCGAGACCCAACTCCTTATATCCCAACCTCGTCGGTGACATGCACAAAAAAATGACAAAAGAGCAGTCTGCTCTGATACCACTGATCCGGATTTACGTAGGAACGAAATGTAAGAAGAAAATAACAGAGTATGCACAATAGTATTGCAGAGAACACAATGATACAGTAAACACACACACTTCTATTAATTAATGAAATAGAGAAACTGTAAAACTATTGAACAATACATAGCTAGAATGGTGGTAGCATATCCCTGATAAGAGATGTGGCGGCTACGCTCATCCGTGACCAAGATGATTACAAAAAGAGGTTGAAGGGCCTTATTTATCAAAAGCAGGAAGGTAGAAACCAAAAAGCTAACCCTAGAAGATGAAATGCCAAAAGTCAAGTGGGCCCTGTTTGGGTAAGTTGGTGCATCAACTTCCCGGAGTCATAACTATTGCATATGATCTCCATTTGGGGCGCACGATAGCTCGTTGGAAAGATATATCTGAAGCCTACAACGCTCAAGACAAAATAGCATCGTAGATGCTATTTTGCGAGAGCAACATACCCAAAAAAACATCGTTTAGGGCCTCAAAATGGCCCCGGAAGTTCAGGACCCGAAAAAACTGCTAAAAATAGTAAATTACAAGAAATGCCAGAAAATTGTTTTGAGCCAGATGGAAAGGTGGGCAACCATCGATACCCATCTAGATCAACTCGTGAGTTCTAAGAACTTATTCCGTTGACTTCTTTCAGCGGCGAGTCAGCGAAATTCCTAACTTTCGCCATGTGTCCTCTACAAATGGATGGTCCAGATCTGTCACGACCTGACGACCATGATTTGTTGTCGACGATTCCCCATCAAGAGTCTGGGGAAGCCTTCTCCTATGATTTCTTGGTGTCGAAACGTCGACTGACAACCATGTGTCCCTCCGATGGACGGTTGTGACCTTTAGCCATGATCAACAATTAGGATCTTTTTGGGATGATCAATGGTCACAATCAATCCTGGCTTTCTCCTTTTTAGGAATTTGGGAGATTCTTCACTCCTGTTTCCCCGGTGCCAAATCCCTGATGGATGTGGATCTTTGACACGCATCCTTTGGGATGGATGATCCCGATGCTTTCAAGACTTTGACGAGTCATCTCTCCCCTGCATGCACCAGGTTAAAACTCATGTGTCTTTTCTAGATCCAACGGCTATCAGTCCCCTGCGCTTGATCTGATGGTTCAGATCTATTCTCTTACGCACTCTTCACTAACTGTCTGGATTTAGGCTCCAACGGTCCAGATTTCCCCCTACGAATCATCGATTCGCCCTTCAGGACTTTGGGGAAATCCTCACCTCTATTTCCCTGAATTGAACCAATGGTTCAGATCCGATTTCAATCACGGTCTATTTGTCATTCTTGAGCTTTCATACACTCTGAAACCTCCAAAGGGTTTCTCGACCCCTGCACTCCATGTAGGGTTCTTGCACACAATGGTGTGATCCTTCCTGAGCTTGTCCAGGACTTAAGGAGTTATGGGTTCAGTTTGCCTCGCATAGAGATTGTGTCGATCTGCACTACCTCTCCTAAGCTTAACAAACTTTGTCCTCCAAGGGATTCTAAACAATTAGGAGGGTTGGCATGCATACATGAAACTGTGTCTGGGGTCGACGAACACACAATTCGTGACTATGGCTTATGCCTCCATAGGACACAAGTATTTACGAGTATAAAATCATCTCCTAACCATATAATTTATTACTAGCCTAGTTATACAATCAAGAAGAAATACGGGAGATACAGTATATCCATTAAGAAATATGCACAATTCCTGAAACATACACAGTATAACCAATTCATACACAGTTACAGCTAAATTACGCAGGGTAGGAAATCGCTTATCTATTACAGGTTTCCGCCAACCAACTAATTGTGGGTGTTCATCCTTCCACTCGACCATAGGCACAGAGGCATTCATTCTGAGCACTCTGGCCACCCCCGTGCCAAGCCATGATATCACCAGGGAGTTCTCACAGTTCTCAAGAGTTATGTCTATGTCCCAGCTTATGCTCAGGTCCTGTTCTCTGCAACTCAGAGCTTTCTCTTTTGGTTATGGCCTCGACGAGGTTTCTCATATGCTCTTCCACATCAAGCTCGCAGCTTTCCATTCGTGATTCTGCTGGAGCATCTCCCTTACAAGCTTACGCTCTCTTTGTTTGGTGTCTCCTCTCCCTTTTGTATCCCTCTTACCTTGGAAGGTTTTCCGACCTATCATGTTCCTTCTGTCAGAAGGAAGCTCAGGTATACAGGTCCTTGCGGTACTTCGGGCTGACAGCCCATGTTTCCATTCATGGGGGTGATTCATAATTCAACCACCGGTCCTTTCTTCATTATCTGATTTCTTTCCTTGAGATCCGAAGGAGGTTCTCATCCTCATCAAGGGAAATTTGGGGTTATTTGTCATAATGAACCCTCTCTTATAGTTTTCACATTCTTCCTCTAGTGATATCATTGCCAGTACTTTCAAGGCTTCACCCCCACAATCAGTCATTGGCAACTCACACAATAATACATTTACATTGTCCTTATGCATTAGCATGGTAATTCCTATTTTATGATCAATTACAAATTTGGGGGAAACAGGGTGTTACAATTAAGACAAAAAAACCAAAAAGTAAAACACTTAGACAGGTTTTGAAAAAAAAATAAAAAAATCTAAAAATTGAATCTCTTAAAGCCAAAAAACCAAGTTGTAAGTGACTATGTATAGCTCAGAAGTGCACAACCTCCATTCCATGTAACATTGATATTATTGCATCCACATTCTATAAATAAAGGAATCAAAGCTAAGGGGACAGAAAGTCAAATGAAAAAAAAAAAAAAAAATTAGCAAAATATCTTTGGTTATAAGTGCATCCATGTATATTGAGAGAAAAATCTCAACTTAATTGAAATTCATTCAACCATTAAATATGCTACAATTTTATGATTCCAATAGAAAATGACTAAAAACTTATAATTAAAGAAAGAACTAAGACTTTAAAGAAGAAAGTAGAACAGCAAGACTAAAGTGTCAAATTTGTTGTTACTCTTTCATTGCTCCCAATGTATATATAACACTAATTTTTCTTTTATTTTTTCTTTTGTTTTAAGATGCATGCAATATATATATATATAATATAAGGTTTTGTTTTAAAATATGCATGCAATTTTTTTAAATGTCCTAAATTTTGAAAAAAAAATTAACATAAATTTATTTTAATTTATATTTAAAAAAA
>JASDQU010199538.1:0-19283 GCA_032191745.1 Picea mariana
AGTTGGATTAATGTAGTCTTCCAACCATCCTATGGTGAGATTAATGTAGTCTTACAACTCTCCTAGTCATCCAATACTTCTTCTATCTATTTAACAAATGTATTTCCCTACATTAGATCCAATGGATATACCATCCAATAACCATTCTTAACAAATGACATCATTATCAAATTCCCAATCAATCCATTACAATACTAGGTATGGATATTTGTCCTCTACTATGTCAATGAACTCAAAGTAGGCATAAATACTCACACAATCGAGTTAAAATTCCATCTCGCCAATTTGATAATGGGGAAAATGTGTGATTGGTTCACCAACTACCACTAGATTGACAAGTGGACCCAATTTGGTACTCCGGTGTTGTTACTTCAAAATCTTCGTTGTACAGTATGTCGTTACTACAACTATCACTACTCTTGTTGCCGCTACTCTGGTGTCATTACCTCAAAATTGTTGTTGTATGAGATGTCGTTACTATAGCTGTCGCTAATCATGTTGCCACTACTCCCGTTTCCGATACTCCGGGTGTCGTTACTTCACAATCGTCGTTGTATGAGAAGCCATTACTGCAGCTGTCGCTACTCCAGGTGTTGTTACTTCAAAATCGACGTTGTATGAGATGTCATTACTACAGCTTCCACTACTCTTGTTGTCGCTACTCCGGGCGACGTTACTTCAAAATCGTCATTGTACGAGATGTCGTTACTGTTGTTGTCGCTACTCTGGTTTCCACTACTCCAGGTGACGTTACTTTAAAATCGTCATTGTACCATATGTCGTTACTCTGAGGTGTTGCCACTCCAGTCGTCGCTACTCTTTGGTTGTCTCTACTCCAGTCACCACTAGTCTTTGGTTGTCTCTACTCCTACCGCTGCTACTGTGGTTGCATTTACTCATCTACACTCCCGCCAACATGGATACCGATATTTCAGCTGCCACCACTTCCGATGTCACCGCTCGAATCGACGTTGTCATATTTTGCGACTACAGACAATGTTATTCATGCGATGATACTTCTCCATAAAAGGTGAGTCACCAGGTACATCCTCAACCAAATTTAATGGATTTGGGTAATATTACACATGGCATAGACATTTCTTCCTGAGGATGGTCTTAACTTTAAGTTTGGGGGAGATTTTATGTCTTTTCCCAAAGAGTCATCGTTACCCTTTTTAATCACATGATTTTGCAATCATTACTTAAAACTTTATGGCGCCATTGTACACATAGGGATTGGATACACCCGCCAAACCGTTAATCATAAGCCAAGATATTAAATTCATTTTCATATCATCATCATTACTTACCTGCCACATCATTTAATTTATTTTTATTTTTTTAATCCACGACTCTTTCCACAACACATTTTCCGCTAAACTTTTTTTCCTGTCGTTTCTCCTGAATTGGTCGTCGATACTCCTCGAGAAGGCACAGTTGAAAGAACATAATGGGTGGTGGAACAGTAAGGTATGCGCCAACAAATACTACACAGGTCCGTCGAAATCTAGAATTCTGGAAAATTTTCCAGAATGCAGGTTGGGACATGTATTTTGAGAGGTTACAGGGATTCGATGCAGACATTACAGCAAAATTCGCCCAAAATTTGGAAGGCCACTCCTCCATGGTCTACGGATTAAAAATTAGAGTCATGGAGGAAACCATTGCAGTAGCTAGTGGGTTGTCAATATCTGGTCAGAGATGGTTTGTCCGGAAAACACCACTCCCGGAATTTCCAAAGTTGTTTATGTGTGAAGGCAAAGAAGTAAAGACGAAAGGGAAAGGATACGAACGGACTTCTCTGCCAAATCCACGGGCTAAGGTAGCATTGTTCATCATAAGGTATGTTACATGTGAAGGTCGCCCCTCTACCATTTACAAATATCATCTCAAATTGCTCACATCTCTGCGTTTCCAACAACGCATAAACATGCCCTATTTTATTTTTAATAATGTTCAGCGGATGGCACAAGAAGCTCAATGCTCGCGCCAACCACTCTAAACCATCACATATCATGGCATTGTTAAGCTACTAGTCATGCATGTGCTAGAGAAATCCTCTGTGAGTTGATCGCAGTTCATAAGACTCTTGGAAGAGGAATTAGCAGAACTTATCCCAGAAGTAGCAAAAACCCTAGCAGAGAGAGAAGGGTTGAGAAAGTTAGAAGAGGATGCTGAAACTATTGTAGAAGGGAAAAGAACGAGTGCTGATACACAGGAATCAGCCTCAAATGAGGATGAGGAAATAGGGAAACCATCAGTGGAAGTTAGAGAAGTTGGGGGAATGACGCAAGGCATTAGCCTGGATTCAGAAGAAGAGGAAGCAGAGGGTTCTATTCCTCCAAACCCTTTTTTGAAACAAGAAAGAGATGTTGCTACTCCCTCAACAAATGAACAAGAAAGATATGTTGCTACTCCCTCAACAGATGAACAAGAAAGGGACGTCGTTATTCTACCCGCAGAAGATCATGAGATGGATATTGATATCCCTTCGTCTGATGAGCAGGAGAGGAATGTTGTTACTCCTCCAATCTATGAACAAGAGGTAACTAACACTGTTACACAAGAACCAACACCAGAAAATTCTGAATTTCATGTCTGTGAAAATGATGCAGCTACTCCTCCCATCGGTGAGTAGGTAATGACTGATGTTGTAACACAAGAACCAGCATCAGAACAAGTCGTTCATGAAAACCCCATTTTTGAAGACACAGCAGCTACTCCAGTTTGTGAGCAAGAAATTCCTGAGGTTGTTACATAAGAACCAGCGTCAGAGCATGCTGCTCCGGAAAATCCTGAACCAGAGTTGGGTGTTGTTACTCCAGGAGAAGTGCGAGTTAAACAAGAGCCAGGCATAGAGCCTGCAGGCAATGAAGCTCAGAATGAGGTTCCTCCTAGGGGATGGGCTGAAGAAATTCCTATCAAACAGGAATTTGTCGAATTTTGTGCAAGTAGAAGAACCCCTATTCAGGAACGTTATAGGACAGTCTTTAAAAAAAGTCTGCAATTCAGGATTGAGAATGCCAATCTAAAGAATCAGGTGCTCTTCCTAAATAAATGAGCACGAATATGTGAAAGAATTTCCAAGGAAGTAGTGAGAAGAAATGCCAAGGAGATTATTTCGGCAGCTACCCAAATTGTCGATACTACCATACTATCAGCAACTACTCAAACTGTTGATACTCCTAGAGTAAAAGCATCTACTCAAACTGAGTTGGTGTTGCATATAGTAGATACTCAGACCGAGCCTATATTGCACACCTCTACAGTACCAGAAGCCACTCAGACTGATCCTATTTTTTACACTTCCACAGTAACAACATCTACTCAAGTTAATCCAATGATAGATACAACTGAAGATCAGGTAGTTTTGTTGAAATTCGAGATACATAAGCGGAAGAAAAATATAGCCCAGTTTCGTACAGGAGCTGTCCCTTCTTCAGTGCACCTAAGGACATTGAAATACATAAGGGAGCAGGCTACTAGAGTCGTTGTTGACTATGAGGAAAAGTTCGAAGAAGATAAGAAAAAGGGTGAGAAAAGATTACAGAGTTGGAGGCACGGATATAGAGGTTAATACATGATAAACAGGAGATGTATGATATCACCTAGCAGGTAGTAACGTGCCCCTCCCCTTCTCTCAACTATGCATTCTTCCTTCATGAACAATATTTATTTTTCTGTTTGGAATGTATTCACCAGGAGATGGTTTATAATATTAAAGACCCCATTCAGTTTCTTAGGACTTTGAAAAGTTATGACATCCTCACACAACATCTCATGTGTGAACTGTACATGCACAGCTACCTTCTAAGAGATGATCAAAAATTCAATCCAGTTCCTTATGTGGGAGATGTCCAATTGAGGGCCTTTCTTTCCTACACCATTAACTAAGTGAAGTGGAAGAAGGCACTTGATTCTTTCGAGGAAAATCAGGTACACGAACCCCTTCAGGTTAGAATGGAGAACTTTCAAGTTGAACAAATTATCAACAAACATAACTATTTCAGATGGATTCCCAATTGGCCACAGAATATGGAAACTACACAGCAATGGTGTGTTGAGCTTTTCATAAAATAGTTGACCTATTGCAAGAAAGAGGCACTTGAAAATTGTGACTAGAGATGGGCCTTATCACCACCTATTGTCAAGGAACAGGAAGCATTTGGGGCTCCCAAATTCTGTAGAGCCATGGAAAGAATATCCAAGTATATAACATGTATGAGGTTTTGTGGGGTTCAATGGCTAGGTTTGATATTTTCATTCCCATCATCTAGATGCCACTTGATCAATATCAATCTGATTATGAGGTCCGGAGAGAATGGTGGAAGGATATAATATTGACTGGGGAATATAAGTTTCCAGGGATAGATATGGCTGAGGCATATGACATAGTAGAACTTCAGGCCCAGTATCAAGGTTCCAACCCAGATTTGCGAAAGTGATGGCCTACAGGAGGATGTGCAAGTGACTAAAGTTTGGGGGAGATGTGTGTAACCACAAGGGTAAGAATGCACCTCTATTATTTCATTGTGTTTATTAGTTCAAAAATGTTAGAGATTGGTTGGGGGTTTACCAAAGTGAATCACTAATCTCTGAAATCTCACAAGAACAAAGCAAACACAGTCTGGCAAGATGATGCGATCAAGGATGTAGCGCAGTCTGCGGATTGAAGATGCAAAAGAGGACCTGTTCCATGGTCCAACATTAAGTTCTATTAATTGGTTCATCCTTTGTGTATTTTTAGGAAGATTTGTTACCCTAATCTTGGGACGCTCTGTGCTCCACAGATTGTATAAAAGGCCGAATAGACATAGAGAAGGGATTAGCCAGTCAGTCAACTAGCTAGGAGTTGTCCTGTATCAAGACTGCAACCAATGTAATCTCATTTTATTTAATGAAAATTGAGTTTCTTCTGAGTTTTTGAGTTTTCGTGGCAATTAGTTCATCGCAGCCCTAATCGGGGAGTTGGGCCCGCTCTTCTGGTCAGGTGTTGTCAGCTTATGATATAGTTTTTTTTTGGTTTTGTGTGGAATCTATTAGATCTGTGTGTTCTGCTTCATTTATAGTTATCCTTCTTCATTTGAATGTTACAATTATTTATGTTTAAGCACCAGTAATCTATTTTATGTTCTTTATTTTACTGCAATGATGGTTTACTTACATGATCAATATTGAAAGAAGCACAGTCTACACATACAGTGCATGGTAGCCTGTAAAACATTCAGGCCCCTGGGTTGACAAATTAATGTATTATGTGGTAAATCTAGAGGATATACCATACCCAACAGTGAGGATATAAGTAATTCCTTTCAATATACCCCAATACATAATAATTATAAAATCATGGTGGGAGATGATCCCTCGCTTACCTCTTCATAACTTTGAAAATCTAGAAGGTTGCAGGGATCATCACTTGTTGCATTATAAACTACCAACGACTGTCATCGCATGTTTTCTCCCATATTCCACGTGAAGACCCTAAAAAAAAGTACTAAATCTTGAGAAAGAATTGTATTTTGACTTTCATCTTTTTTTGGATTCCCTTCTGGCATGTAGGGTGGAAATTAAGACTATAACATATACCACTAGCTATTCTACTTCCCACCAAATTGCATTACTCCAAGTGAAATATTTTCTATCTCCCCTTCATCATGGGTGATTCCTACTCATTTATAGTGGCATGTGTTACCATTTGTTGGCATTAATGTGAGTACCCTGACTTCAATAAGTGAAATCATCCTTCATTTAGGGTGGTGTGAGAAACTGTCACCTAGAGTAGTGTGACCACCCTTCGTTTCAAAACATTGTGATCACACTAACTTAATTTGGTGTGAACTACCCTTCGAGTTAAACATTTCAATTTCTCTTCATTTATATGGTATCATGTACCTTCATTTGAATAGGGTGAGTTACCTTTACTTAAATAGGTGTAAGTGTCTTTGTTTAAACAAGTGCTCCATCGTTGTGATCTACCCTTCTTTCAAAGAGTTACAACTTTTTTCATGGGAACAACTTTGATTTCTTTCACTCATATGAGTGTAAGTAACCTTCATTTTTTTGGTAAGGGAATGACTCAACCACAAGGCTACAAGTTCCTCATCCAAAAATCTACAAACATATTTGTTGAAAGGGTGTGAATTCCTTTAACCTCATGCTGTGATTATCCCTTCACATTAATAGGTTAAATTTGATATTCAAGGTAGTTATTGTGACTGGTCTATATTAATATCGATTAATGGTTGTGAGTGCATTGAAGTGGATAAGTAAAGGGTTGGCCCACTCTCAAAAGCATAGTAATAGATTTAAAAAAAACACATCTCCCATATTGTCCCCCTGGGATACCCCTACAAAATTGTTTTTGACCTCTAGTTTAGAGCCCCAATATCTCAATTAAAACCATTCATTCAAAGGAATCTATTTTATCTTCCCCTTCATCCCAAGGTGCCTTGGATTTCCCTTTTGGTCCACTAAGTAAGACACCTAATAAGTCCCAAAACCCCCTCTGATAAGCCCTTATCACATAAGAAACCCTTTGAAGGGTCAATCACACATGAAAATATTGAGTATGGGTCAATCACGAATCCCAACATCCAGCTTCTCATGTATATATTTTTTTTAAAACCTAAAGGAAGCATGGCAATATAGATGAAAGTTCATCGCACTTTGCCATGGTTTTTTGTTGCACATATAGCATCTGCGTTGTAAATTTTTTCTCTTCCAAACATTTGCGTCACTATTGCCACACGTTTTCGTCGCAACTTTCCACACTTTTCTGTCGCACGTCTGGCATCTGTGCCGTAATCTGTTGGTAATTTTTTTACTTTGGCACAGTTTTTTGTCCCTATTGCGACGAAGTTTCGTCGCTATTTCCATGCTTTATAAGGTAAACCTATCTTGAGGATGATGACACGTGGAGGGATTATTTCGTCATTGTTTCCATGAATAACTGGTTCATGGATATAGCAACGAAAAAAGTTCCACGAAAAATAGTCTTTGCTTTCGTGGAATGTGCTACGGATATGTGTGGCAATAGCAATGAAAAACTGTGGAAAATTTGGTCGTATGTAGTAGTGTTAAATTTACTCATTGTGACATAAAAAACTGATGGGTACTGGGCTTACCTCCAATGCAATCTGAAGGTGACGTCTAGTGCTAACATTTCTGGCACCGTTGTCAGGGAACAAATTGAATACTTTTCCCTGGGGTAGAACGACAATGAGCTTCTGATTCTGAAGGTGTATCATAAATCAGAACCATTGAAGATTGTAACTTGCACCTGGCGACTCTACAATCGAAGACTCCACTAGGAAGGATCCTGTTGACAGAAATATGACCATACCGAAGGGGAAGACCAGGTATCAATTTATGAGCTTCATTCATGAAATCTTGTTCTTGTTTATCAGCTCATTTATCTCTTTCCCTTTACATATAAAAAGGATTATCCTCTACTTTGTCTATTCAGATGATAATAAGCCTTCCTTTATTTATCCATCCTTGGAAGAAGAAGACATGCCCTCTTCTTGTGTTATATATGTCGATCTCGTGTCTTCACCTCTAACTATTCATAAAAGTGAGATATGTATTGCATCTCCTATTGAAATTGATCATCCTTGTAGCCCTGAGGAGGTTGAAAATAATTCACAGTCTTCTCAAATCTCGTTACCCTCCGTTATTCCTACTGAGCCTTGCCATCAACTTGTTAATTCTCATGATCAGCCCACTGCTTTTCAAATTAAAATCATAAATACATTGTTTAAACCTTTGAGGCTGACATATTGCCTCAACCCTTATCCTCTTGATTCCTTTGAGTATCTTCCTCGGTTTTATGGAGAAGACCATGTTATAGTCGAGAGGCACTTAGGGGGCTTTGAAAACTTTGTTGATCAGTTTGAGATTGTTCATGAGGATGTTACCATGAGCTTGTTCTCACATTATTTGTTTGGAGATGTTGTTGTGTGGTTTAGATCTCTGGAAGCCAGTTCTATTGGTTCCTGGACCGAGCTATGACATGCATTTTTAAAGTGTTGGGGTGAGAACAAGTCCCTTGATCAATATTGGTTTGAGTTTAATGCCTTGAGGAGAGGGGAAGAGGAATCCTACGTTTTCTTCAACAGGAGGTTTTACAGTGTTTATCATAGTATGCCTATGGAGATCAAACCCACGGAGACTGTTGCCATGGTGTACTATGTCATGGCTCAGCATCTAGAGTTGGTTCTTCTCCTAAGAGAGAGGAAATATTCATCGTTAAGACACTTGTTTGAATATGTTGAATAGTTCGAACAGAACATCAAGGCTAGCAAGGGGGTTCATATGCAAGCATATCTTGAAAAATTGCATGTGCCTAAGGAAGAAGTCTGTCAGCATGTTTTAGATTCTGAGCAAGAAGATAGTGATTATGAATTAGAGTTGGAACAACAACAAGGAAAAGAGACTGCAGTTATTTATGATCGAGAGGAATTTATAGAGGAGAAGCCTGGTCTTTTAAAGTAGCCAGCATTCTTTCACACGATTCATGATCCTATGGCTATATACATGAAATCATATGTTTCGGATTTTGAGGATTTCCAAGAGATTACCACAAATCCTTTTCCTTTATACATTGAGGAAAAACATTGTGTGGAAATCTTCCATTCTGTGCCTACATAAGACAAAGAGAAGAGCTTTCCCACGGTTCTTGTTTATGATAATTATGATTCTGATCCTTTGGAGAGTCGTGAAGAAGAACAAGGAGAACCAAATGTGTAGTTCATATCCTGCCCAGAGCCTTCAAATGAGAAACCATCACCTGGGATCAGTCAGCCTACATCATTCGTTCGCTCACCCGTGCTTGCTAGAAACATTCATCCATGTGTGAGAAGTTGTAAGATAGAGCATGTTTTATGTCACTAGCTCAGTGGATTTTATCATTTTCTCTACGAACCTATAAGGGAGTACATGGAGTTGCATTTCCTTTATGCCTTGGAGCCACTCAGCTTTATCATGACTTCAACTCTGGGAGGAGAGATGAAAAGCGTAATCATTTTGTTGTCACAGTTGTATTGTTTTTATTTCATTTGTGACAAAGTAAACAAGCTTGCAACTAGGGAGTTGCTTGAATGGATATGGTGGAAGTTTTCTTTCACCTAGCACTTTGTAAAAATCAATTAGTCTAGGAATGTACATAAATAATCTCCTCCTGAAGCCCATGTATTTTTCTTTCATTTTTAGGGTAGTGTGCTTGTTGACCTTTAATCCTCATCAAGATTTGTTTTGAGCATGACTCCATAGCCCAATGCAGAAGGCAATTGGAACTACTTGTTCTTGGCAGCTCACAAGGAGCATGCCATCCCCTGTGGAGCCAAATGTTATCACATATAGTTTTCAAGGGAAGCAGGTCATCCAAGTTCATGCTCTGCACAAGCAGCGTCCGAGCGCAACATGCAGAGCAGCCCATTTTGGGCTTAAAATACAAATAGGCAGGCTCAGTTTTGTGACGGTGGATATACCTATGGGTAGTTCAGATAAGTGGCTCGCGAAAATTTAGAATTTCAAAATTGCACGAAGTATAGCGCCAGAGAAAAAGTCAGAAGTCTCTAGACCCAAAGCGAGAATGAGTCATAGATCTTAAGCGGGGCACATGGCAACAAATAAGTGGATTCATTAAATCGTGATTCAGGAAATTAACAAGGGCAGGATCTCAACCTCGCAAAGTATGAAGTCCCGAAGTGGTGCTGTATCGTTGAGCTGAGCAAGGAGATTTCATAAATTGGGTATCAGGAAATTGTAGTCATGCAATGTGAAAATCCTCGAAAGGCAAAATCCCGAAGCGCCTGAGGAGATAAGCGCTGGTTCATGGCCTGAGGTCGCATGCAAGAAAATATGTGCGGCTCATGTGAGCTACGCCAAAGGATGAAGATGCCCGTGTTAGTCACAGAGTGAGATTATCGTAGTTTCAAGGTGTCCGGTTGACTCGAAGAACCGCTAGAAGCACATGAAAACTCTCTGAGCATTCAAGCCTCGTCCTGATCCCAATGAAAGTAGTTAATGGAAGTGAGAGAGTTGGTTGAAACCTCGTCTCACCACATAAATAGAAAGCCAAGCCGGACTATCAACAAGTTGGTTCTTCTGCAAGTTCCTACTGAAACACGATTGCGTCTAACAGAAGCTCACGTCTGACAGAAGAATGTGTGCACATTCTGTTTGACAGGGAGATCGCTGACTCAAAGATTTGGTTGCAGTATTTCTGAGTATATATAGGTAGTTTTAGTATTTTTTTGTGGTCGATGGTTGAGCTACACTCCCATATTGTAAACTTTTGATGAATCTTCTCGTTTTTTGGTTATGTAACAGGATTTGAGACTTCTAGTTTAATCTAAGTCAACTTCTTTTCCATATTGTTTACCATTAATGATGGAGTGTCCATGATTGAAAGATTTACATGGATTTTTATGGTTGTATTGTAATGTAGGTTTGATTGCAGTTCTGTTGTAACGTTCTTCAGCCTTTTCTAAAACTTTGAATCCAAGAGGATCTTGTTTTCTAAGTTGTTCTCCCTTAGGTTGTTGGAAGACCGAATGTCCATAGTAGACCTCTATACTCATCTCTCTAGTTCTTCCTCCTACTCACCCTTCTACAACTTACTTACTGAAGTTAATAAATACCTCACCTGCTTGTGCATGTTGGTACAGTTTTCTGAGTTAGAATGATATTGTCTTGAGTCTGTACCCATTTGACCCCCTTTAAATTTATTCATTGTGACATAAACAACTGATGGGTACTGGGCTTACCTCCAATGCAATCTGGAGGTGACTTCTAGTACTAACAGATTACTTCAAATATTCTCCAGTTTCTCTATGGAACTCTGTAATTTTTTACGGTGCAACTCCATCAAAGACAATTGAATATTTCCATCTTTTCAATGACCCTTTTTTTAAGTATTGAATTTTTTCAATAAAATTTCTTAGAATCAGGATTGTAGGTCGTGTGGTGAAAAGTAACAGGATCCTCCTCGAATATCTCAGGATCTTGGGTAATCATAGCATTAGCAATTTCCCTAGTTTGCAGTAGTCTTTGTGCATACCAACTAGGTTCTTCAATGAGCTCATCTATGTCCATTACACGTGGACTCTCCTGGACTTCAAGTATGATTAACCTTGTTGTTGATGTATTCCTTTTTCTTTTGACAGAAGTATATGCAATATGATATTTTTGAAGACTTTTTCTAGGTGGGTCTTTATCACTGCCATTGTCTAATCCTCCAACCGATGTTTTTCTTGTTTACATACCACTAGTTCTATTCTTTGTTCTTGATGGAGTACTCCTTTGGGATGTTGTTTGTGAATTAGGGTTTTTATCTGACACTTCCCTGCCATGATATCTGTTGTAACGTCCCCGACCATCAACCCCACTGTCGGGAAACGCTAATACGCGGAAACATTCTCCTACTTACATATATAAGTTGCATTAAATCAAATTAACACGTTTAACTAAACAATACAGAGTAATCACGGGATTACTGCTAACATACAAAAATAATGGAATTAACAGTCATTCATAATTGCAACGGAATACATGATAATATTGCAAGCATCATAGACATGCATTTTAATTGAAATTAAACACATAATGATACTTATCTTTGAAACTTTAGTAACTCCACCAACTACGTGAAGACCTTCCACGAACCTCCCAGCCTTAGACGACACTGCTCATTACGCTCAGTAGTGGGTCAACCCCGAGTTGGGACTAAGATCCACCCATGGCAAGGGAATCCTAGACTAGGCTGAGGTTATAGGAAAACTACACAGTGCAACCTTAAGGATTCTCTCCATGAGCCTTCTTACACCCACTACTCACAGACTCTCATTCCCCACATGCATGTTCCACCCGGGAGTATACACCTTCACAAGCATAGTTTGTCAGGGCTTCACCTCCCTCTCTAGGTCTAGGCAACAGACCGGATCAGGAATTCTCAGAGCTCCATAGCTAGTGCTGGACTCTCTCTGGGAGAAAACCACTTCCCAGCAGACTCTCTCACCTGGAGAGATTTGTTCCCAAGTATGACAACCTGCCTCTTCAACTAGTTTTCAACTCAATTCCCGCAAGTTCAGGATAATAGCAACAACAACAACATTTCGTTAACTCACGGGTGACAGCAGAAACAGGAAAATTGGGTGTGGACATCCAAAAAATGACAACAGTACACTAAGACACGGCATGATTCAGGTAACATTGGTTTCAAGATGTGTGACAAGCAAATTATGCAGAGGTCGATGATGGAGGTCAAATGCAAAGACCAGACGAAATTCATGGGAATACACCGATTGGCTTCATGGTTCTGGTTTTCAGGGTACGTGACAAGGAATCCACGCAGAGGTTGAACATAGACTCAACGATTTAGACAGAGAGTGTATCGGCTTCTCAAGAAAACATCACAGGATTCGGGTTTCATAGCTGCGTGAGGCATACAAAGATTAGACGCATCGGCAACACAGTTCAGACAGTGGATGACAGAATGGGGGACGAACCCCCATCATGGCTCAATTCTTGGGTTAAATAGCATGTGCCTGGGCCGACACATGTCACCCAGGAAGCTGCATGCACCCCATCAAGTATGTGTACCCTTTTGCACACGTTGGAGCTGCATGCATTGCCTCTCCCATTACTTAGGAGAAAAAACATACCTTTCACACCACTTTGGAATAACAATAAATTATTATTCCCAAGGACTTAATCCCCTAAGCTTAGCCCATCTTTCCAAAATTTCAACCCCCTTTCCCTTACCCACCTTGTGGAAGCTTAGTCTGCCATCAATCTTTCTTCATGGTCAGTCTGCATGCAACGATGTTTAATCTTTATTAATGTTCTGCATAATTACATATGCAAAAATAGGCTCATGTCCTATAACATTTAGGCTTTCTGGCCTAATAAACACATAATCCCACCATCTTATCAATGCTCGGATCACCAGCCTACAAAACATGATTACAATTCATAATATAACTAGGGCACGTCCTTGGGGTATTACAATCCCCTCCCCTTATTTTTGCACTGTCCTCAGTGCAACTCTTTACACAACATCAGCAAGATTTTCAAAATCTTCAAAAATATGTGGGTATTCTTCTCACATAGCATCTTCATGCTCCCATGTCGCGTCCTCAAGACCATGCCAGGTCCACTGGACCTTTACAAGCCCTATGGCTTGATTCCGGAGTTGTTTTCTTTTCTAGTCCAATATGCGCAAAGGATGTACTTGTAGGACACCTTCTTGCTCCACCTGAATCACATTCCAATCAATTACATGATTAGCATCGGGTATATATTTCTTAAGCAATGAAACATGAAACATATTATGTACGGTCATGGATGCAGGTAATGCAAGCATATATGCAACTGGCCCACAAAATTGGCTGCCAACTTGGCACAGTTTCCCAACTTCAGGGAAATTATATTGGCTTTCACTTTCAGGAAAACATGATCGCCCAATTTAAACTCTCTGTGGGTTCTGTTTTTATCAGCATAACTTTTCTGCCTGTCTTGGGAAGCCTTTAAATTATGCTTAATTTTCATCATTTTCTCTTCCATTTCCTTAAGAAACTCTAGCCCAACTATTGCCCTATCAGCTGGATTATCCCAGCTTACTATAGTATTTCACTTTCTTCCATACAATGCTTCAAATGGGCTCATCTTCAACGATGTTTGATACCCATTCGTGTAGGCGAATTCTACCAAATGTAGGTAGTCTTCCCATTTCGATGGTTTTTCCATCACATACATCCTTAGCATGTCTTCTATTACTCTGTTCACCCTCTCAGTCTACCCATCAAACTCAGGATGATAGGTTGTGCTGAAGTTTAGATTCATTCTGAATCCTTTGAACAACTCCTTCTAGAACTTGGAGGTAAATTTTGGGTCCCTGTCAGACACAATTGTCTTGGGAATATCGTGCAATTGTTTTATTTCCCTCATAAAAATATCAGAAACATTAGCTAACTTGGGAGTAGGCTTTATCAGAATAAAATGTGCAGCTTTCGTAAACTTTTCCACCACCACCATGATCGAATCATGTTGCTTGCCTATTCTAGGAAATCCTGTGATGAAATCCATTGTCACTACTTCCCACTTCCACTCAAGAATGGGTAAAGGTTGCAGCAACCTTGTTGGGTTCCTATGCTCAACTTTAACCTTCTGTCACTCCATACATCTGGCGATGTATTCAGAAATATCTTTCTTCATACCTAGCCAAAAGTGACGGCTCTTGACTGCTGCCACATTTTTCTGATATCCAGGGTGCCCTACATAAGGCACATTATGCATTTCATTCAAAATCATAAGTTTCAAGTCCTGGACATTAGGTACATAAATTATGTTCTTGTACAGAAGTGTTCCGTCAGTTTCCAATTTATAATTTTCCACTTTCTATGGCATCTCACCTTCCTGTAGTTTTGCTACCAAATCCTTGTACTACAAATCTGCATTTGCAGCTTCCAAAATTATGATTTTAATATCATTTCGGTACATGCTAATGGTTGTAGCATGTAATTTGTGTACTCTCCTGCTAAGTGCATCAACCACTTTATTCTCCTTCCCATTGATATGCTTGATATCAAAATCGTACTCACAGAGAAACTCCAACCACCTACTCTACCTAGCATTCAAGGTTGGTTGATCAAACAAATATTTCAAACCGTTTTGGTCTGTTCTCAGTTCGAACCTCCTTCCCATGAGGTAATTCCTCCATTTCTTTAGAGCGTGTACTATGGATTCCAACTCCAAATCATGAGTTGCATTGTTCATTTTGTGCTCTTTCAACTTCCTGGATTCATAACAAATTACAAATCCATTCTGATTAAGGACTCCTCCCAGTCCTTCTTTGCATGCATATGTGCACACCACAAAATATTCATTTGGGTCTGCAATCCTCAGTATTGGAGCACTCATTAATAGTTGCTTCAATTGATGGAAGCTTCTCTCACAATCCTCTGTCCACTGAAACTTCTTCTCCTTCCTTTGTAAGGAATTGATAGGGTAAGTTATCCTTAAGAAACCTACGATAAACCTTCTGTAATAACCAGCTATACCCATAAAGTATCTAACTTATGTCATGTTCCTTAGCACTGGCCATTCTCTAATGGCCTCAATATTCTCAGGATCCACGGCTATCCCATCCTTCGAAATAATATGCCCCAAGTAATGGATCTACTCTTGATCAAACGAGCACTTGCTCAACTTGGCATACAGATGGTGCTCTCTTAGCACCAGCAACACCATCCTCAGATGTTTTTCATTATCTTCTTATTGTTTCTTCCATAGTCTTAGGGTCATCATACTGAATCTTGTTGCCAATGGAAGGTGGAAATCCACTTCAATACCTCTAAATCTTGACAGTCTCATCTTTGATGAATGGGACATACTTCAACAATTCCAAAAATATTTGTTCATATTCATCAATGGTCATGCTGCCCAGCTTGAGTTCAAAGAACTCTTTCATCTTTCTGTCATAGTATCTTTTAGTCAATTATTTCTTCTCGAAATACCTATTGAATTCTTTCCAAGTGATATCTTTCTCTCTAATGTGTTGCACCTGCACAAGATGATCCCACCACATGGATGTTTTTCCTTTCAATTGATACATCATAATTCTTCCTTCTGCATGAGAGGAATAATTTTGCAGTTGGAAATATTTCCTCATGTCAAGCAACCATGTTTCGGCATCTTCCTCCTTCTTTTGTTCTCCATCAAATGTAAGAGGCTTAATCTTGTTCATTTCACCCTTCAGTTCATCCACTCCAAATCTCATGTGCTTTCTGGTAGGAGATGGGCTTGAACTACTGTGTGCCCTCCTCTTGGAGTGACCTTAGGAGTGATGATGGTGTCTACCAACACTCCTTGATCTTCTTCTCTCAAAAGTCTAATGACTCCCTATTTTTCTCGAGTCTCTCTCCTTGTCCAACTTATTTTCTATTCTCTCCATACTCTTCATCAACTTTAATTTGAATTCTCCCTATTGTTCCTTAGCTTTCATGAGATTTTTGTTATCTTCTCGGTGATTTTGGGCATCTTTCTGCAATCTTACAATGATTTTCATCATATGCCTTTCCTTATCTATCTCTTCTCCATGCCCATTGGAGTTCGACCCTTCAACTCCCAAATGAACATCCATCCCTTTAGATTCGGTCTCTAAATTGGAAGCATTATGTGTCTCCTCCATTTCTTTGCACTCAGTGGAAACTCTAATCAATTATGGAACTCGCTAAACTTCTGCAAAAACATGTGCAGACAACCGGAATTTGTCAAGCCATCATTCCTTAACAAATTCCACAGCATTCAAAAACAAATCTAATTATAGAAATGTTCAGATTTCATGACTTTTCCGAGCTTTTCTCTGCTCTGTAACAATTTCAGGCCTTAGCCCTTTTCTCTTAGCCCCAACCACTGTGACCACGGGTTGCGACCATGCGCTAGATCAATAGGCTCTTAACCAAGACTTCAGGTTCTGAAGTCTTCATAATACCTCACAAAAGACTCTCAGAGTTATAAATTAACAGTCCACAGTCCACATCTACCAAGCATCCAACGGCTGACACTCACTGTGGAACCTCGGGTGTCTGAGTTCCAAGACTTCGGGACTTTAGAGCTTTGGGACTTTGGTTTTTGGAATCTTTCCCTCTTGCTTCCCTTTCAATCTCCCGAATTATGAACTTCTGGCTTCTCCATCCTCCGGGCCCACATAGTACAGTCGTCACCAACTAAGGCGATGGCACGTGGTACACCTAGAAAGGTTCATGTCACCCCAGGTGACATCATCTGTCCCCACCACATCTACCCTTTCACTTCGAAACTTTGGGCTTCAGAAGTTTGTGCTTCAGCACATTCCCCTTCTCCTGATTGTCACAGTTCCAAACTCTCCCTGGATAATCAATGGTCCTTATCTCTCCCACAACCAACGGTCGAGATACACTTCGTGATTTCTTGCTTCAGAGGTTTTCACTTCTCTTCACTTTAAATATTTTGATCTACGAACTCCGATGGATTCTCACGAATAACCCATGCATGGCTTCTCCAATATCTAACGGTCAAGCTTCTCCCCTCAGATCTACAGTGTATATCTCTTCCGGGACTTTGGAGCTTCAGACTTCAGAATTTTGTGCCTCAGTGCACCCCGCTTCTCCCGATTGTCGAACTCTGAAAGGCTTCCAGGATAACCTTCCTGCACCTTCTCCAGATCTAATAGTCGTAAAGGTTTCTCCTTTTCCCCAAGCAGATCCTACGACTCCAACACCCTAAGTGTTGAGATCTCTCTCTCTCTCTGGTCAAATACAACATCAACTGTGATTTTATTCTACCGCTACTCCTCCTGAGCTTTGTAACACAACCAAGTAACCCCTTGGCACTCAGAAACATTATAAGGTTCGAAATTGGTTCCTCCGAACACCATTTCCACTCGAAACCTTGGTCGAAAGACCACTTATCTGGCCCATCCAGGCTCAATGTTGAAACCATTTCTCTGATACCATATTGTAACATCCTTGGCCATCAACCCCACTGTCGAGCAATGCTACTACGCGGAAACATTCTCATACTTATATATATAACTTGCATTAAATCAAATTAACACATTTAACTAAATAATACAAAGTAATCATAGGATTACTGCTAACATACAGAAATAATGGAATTAACAGTCATTCATAATTGCAACGAAATACATGATAATATTGCAAGCATCACAAACATGCATTTTAATTGAAATTAAAGAAATAATGATGCTTATCTTTGAAACTGTAGTAACTCCACCAACTACATGCAGACCTTCCACAAACCTCCCAGCCTTAGACCACATTGCTCATAATGCTCGGCAGTGAGTCACCCCCAAGCTCGGACTAAGCTCCACCCAAGGCAAGGGAATCCTAGACTAGGCTAAGGTTACAGGAAAACTACACAATGCAACCGGAAGGATTCTCTCTAGGAGCCTTCTTACACCCACTACTCACAAACTCTCATTCCCCACATGCATGTTCCACCCGGGAGTATGCACCTTCACAAGAACACTCCATCGGTGCTTCACCTCCCTCTTTGGGTCTTGGTAACAGGCTAGATCGAGAATTCTCAGAGCTCCGTAGCTGATGTTGGACTCTCTCTGGGAGAAAATCACTTCCCAACAGACTCTCTCACCTGGAGAGAGCTGCTCACAGGCCTGACAACCTGCCTCTTCAACCAGTTTTCAACTCAATTCCTGCAAGTTCAGGATAACAACAACATCAACAGCATTTGGTTAACTCACTGGTGACAAAAGCAATAGGAAAATTGGGTGTGGGCGTCCAAAAAACAACAACAGTCCACTAAGACACAACACGATTCAGGTAACACCGATTTCAGGATGCGTGACAGGAAAATTATGCAGAGGTCGATGATGGAGGCCAAACGCAAAGACCATACAAAATTCATGAGAATACACTGGTCAGATTCACGGCTCTAGTTTTCAGGGTACGTGACAAGGAATCCATGCAAAGGTCAAACACAGACTCAACGATTCAGACAGAGGGTGTATCAGATTCTAAAGAAAACATCACAGGCTTTGGGTTTTAGAGCTGCGTGAGGCATACAAAGATCAGATGCACCGGAAACACAATTTAGACAATGGACGACACAATGGGGGACGAACCCCCATCACGGCTCAATTCTTGGGTTAAATTACATGTATCGGGGTCGACACATGTCGCCCAAGAAGCTGCATACATGCCATCAAGTATGTGTACCCTTTCTCACACGTTGGAGATGCATGCATTGCCTCTCCCATGACTTAGGATAAAAACATACCTTTCACACCACTTTGGAATAATAATAAATTATTATTCCCAAGGACTTAAGCCCTTAAGATTATCCCCTCTTTCCAACCTTTCAACCCCCTTGCCCTTACCCACCTTGTGGAAGCTTAGTCCCCCATCGCTCTTTCTTCATGGTCGGTCTGCACGCAGGGATGTTTAATCTTTATTAATGTTCTACATGATTACATATACAAAAATAGGCTCCTCGCCTATAACACTTAGTCTCTCCGGCCTAATAAACACATAATCCCACCAGCGTATCAATACTTGGCTCACCAACCTACAAAACATGATTACAATTCATAATATAACTGGGCATGTCTTTGGGGTATTACATATGTGATCTTCATTGGTGCTATTTATTTCTTGTTAAGCCCTAATATTGGCTCCTTACCCCTTAATTGGGGCATATTATATTAGTAATGTTATTTTATTTATGTCGGCTTTAGGCCATTAGTTGTAATTATACCTCCT
>JASDQU010199539.1:0-19301 GCA_032191745.1 Picea mariana
ACATATTTGATGCAGATGATGATAGCATTCTTTCGAGAATGATGATGTTGTTGATGAAGAAAACTTTCGATGACTCGTAAATGTGCTAGACAATGGTTCAAGATGATATGGACGATACTGTCCTCCAGATGTCACTGATGATGCAAACCTCTCTCGCTGATGCTGACGAAGAATACCCTTCTTGTTAAGGGGGAGTGTTGAAATAATGTAACTGTGAAGAGCATTCTTATTATTATTATTGGATTAAATCCCCATTGTGGATTAATCATGTCATTATTATTATTATTATTATTGTTATTGGATTAATCCCCATTGAGGATTAATCATGTCAGTAATTGTATAAGGACCAAATCCCCTTTTGCGGATTGGTCATCGGACAATTACAAAGGACAGAATAAGAAGTCAGCCCCAGCAGTTATAATGGAAGACCCAGAATTAATTAAAGGTGGGTTTACCCACCCAGAGTGAGAGGTCGGCCCTGCCAATTGTGACCTTTCACACGTGCCAGTTTGATATAAATAAGAGGCTAGCGCCTCACTTCAAACACACAACTCACTTGCTCATTCTCTTATGAGGCAAGCTGCAATTACAAGTTGGAGAGAGGAGAAGAAAAGTGGCGCATCTCTTGGGGAGGACTTTATGTATTGGTTTGAGTTATCTCTTGAACATTGTATAAGCTATTTATGATAAGGAGGTTTTTGTTGGGTTTTCTTCCCCTAGAGGTTTTCCCATGATAAATGTTGTGTCTCTTGTGAATGTGTATCTCTCAGTGATTTTGTTCTTATTATGCTCTTATCTATTGAAATGCAAAGAACTATAATAATGTCATAAACATTAACATAACTAGCTAAGTGACTATGGCGGACTAGATATGTGTGAATGTTTGATTTGATGAACCTTTGTATAAAAGGGTCAATGTATGTATTTTTTGTTATTAATAGAAAATTGATAAGTGTTGCATAACTGCTGAAAGGGAGAGTTTTCCAAGATAGACCATGGATGTTATGAGAGAGATGGTGAGGGAAAACAAGAATGGTTGAGATGACCCTCACCAAACCAGTACCTTACTGGATGTAATTGCTCAACAGTTCTTTGACCCCGAAATGAATTACAAGTCAGGCTGGTAGTTGAAAGGCCCTCCTCAAGAGTTAATGAGGAGATGGGGTGGGGTACCCATATGAAATGATTCCAACCCTAACCACAAGTTGGGGATTCGGATCCACGCAACCTTGCTGAGGAAGGAAATAAAGGAAGTAATTCGAGGGATAGAGGCAGATCTGCAAGAGAGCGGTGTGGAGAATACAATCTCCAGAAAAGAAGAGGGTGTTTTTCAACTCTAGAGTTGAGAGGAAAATTGAGAAGCAAGATCGTTCTGGCCGCAAGAAGCCATGGGCAGGATTTTCACTACAAGATGATAAATGAGGTTGACGAGTGACTATGGAAGTACTCACATAGACCTCCTTGCTTGGCATAAAGAAAAAATGTTTGCCAAGATCTTGTGGGAGGAGGGGAGTAACCTCCATCCCTGATTGTCGTTGACAAAGGAGAAAACATCTCTCTCAGAGCATCATGGTCTAGCTCGGGGGTGGCCAGCAGTAAATCCATCAAGAGTGGTTGCGCCTATGGTTGGGTGGAAAAAGGCACCCCTTTCAGCAGTCGCTTCACGGTTTCCAATTTCTGATAAGTATTTTCATGCTCTGTGTAATAAAATGGATGTGATGATTGTATGTTTGTGTTTATGGTTAAGTTTTACAGTGTTTGAACAGTTATTAGAAATGCTCATTTGCTTATGTAAACTCCTATAATTACATGGTCTTATGTTTACCTCAGCCTAGCCGCTAGAGAGTTATCGGATGTGAGTTTGTAAAAGATTCGGGGTAGGATTGACTGAAACGTTTAAGTCCTGTTGGCATCTCGAGTCTACCTTAGCGGGAATGCCAAGTTAAAACTCTATGGAAAAAAGGGCGCTTCCTTCAAACCTTTCACCTGTGTGACCGAGGGCTCATACCCACGGCCTTAACAAATTCATGACCAAGAATTAAGCGTGTAGCCCCTGAGAACTTTTGGAGGACCCATATGACCAAGGTCTGGCAACCCTACACCAGTCTGAAAGGAGCTAAGCTCCTATTGGTTTCGGAGCTTCGAGAGCTTGGAGCTCCAAGAGGTTAAAACTTCGCAATCGCCAAAACCCCCGAATGTCCAATTTACAAAGTGACGTGGACTATCGATCCTCGGATCCTTTGGAATCCTTCTCAACCGTCGATCTAAGGACTCCACTAAGAAGCCCTCTTAACTACACAACCAACCAGGACACGTCGTGGGAGTGACACGTGCCCCCCCCCCCTTTTCCCCTATCAAATGTCGTCTGTTGGACCTAAGTTGTTGGATGAGAGGCTATGTGGCAGAAGATCCTATAGTCCAGAGACTTGGCACTCCAAAGGAACTTGGTCGAGACTCCTCAAATTGTGAAGACTCCTGAAGTCGCGAACGACGGAGTAAATCTAAACCATTGACAAGTAGGAGACATGTGGTGTCAGATCCTATAGTTTGAAGAGTTGACACTTCGGGGGATTCGAGATGTGGTGAGTTGATAAGCTCTGAAGCCCGGAGTTGTGAAGCAACGAGAGTCGTGGATCTATGGATCAATGTGGATATATATCGACCATGAGATATAAAGTACGTTAGAAGGTGATTTGTTTGGGATTGACGTGGCTCACTGACGTCATCTAGGGTGATGTGGACCCACAACTAAGGTGTCACGTGTCACCGGGATATGGATGTTTTGTAGATCCCTTATTCCTATTAGAGCATGACATGTGTCACCCCCTGAGGAGGGCATGTGTCACCCCTGGCCCTTGCTACGTGTCAACCCATGGTACGTGCCTGCGTGGCCAAAGTGGTTGGTGAAGTAACCGGGACTCCGGGACTCCAGGACTTTGGGACTCCGAAAGGCCCGAAGGTCGGATCCACGTGGAAAGCTTACAGGACTTCAGAATTTCATGACTCTGGGAGGTCTCGTGAGCAGACAGAAAAATAGCACTAAGTGTCGAAGCACTGAATGTTGAATTATCCTTAGGTGCATGCCTTAACGAGGAGGAAGACCCACCATCAGATTTAATGGGGAATGGATCTCCACCATAGATACAGGAATGTTGGGAGTTCATGAATTAGTAGATCATTAACTAACATAAAAAAAATTATCGGCACTCAAGTAGTCAGTGAATAGCAAGAAAACTACAGTGTAAGGGATGGTGACACACCATGAGTTGGGGGAAAGCTCCCACAATAGAGAGGAAAAATCTGATGAAAGGAGGGCGGTGGAAACCCCTCCAGATTTGGCTGAAATTGTAAGAAGCCTCGTGGCAGAATTACATAGTTGTAAGGATGACAATGAAAGGATGATAAAGGAACGGGAAAATCAAACTGAAATTGATGCAGTCCTACTGCAAATTCTATCAGATATACAAAGGCAACTGCAACATGGTCTAGCTAACAGTCATGTGGACAAGCATCATACTAAGAAAACTCCAAGTCCACCTGAGATACAAAAGCATGGTCCTAAAAGTGGCCACACCAAGAGGATCACCTCAAGGAAGGCCCATCATGGAGCTAAGAGACATTCATAGAAATATTCCTCTGAGGACACTGACAAATCCAAGGAATCTTCTAGTGGCAAAACTAGTTCCCATTCCCAGATGAGAAGAAAGAAGAGGAAACATTCCAATAGTCATGACCCTGAAGTGTTCAAGAAATCCAAACCACCCACCTTCTATGGAGAGATTAAGAAGGGGGAAGAAGCAGAAGTTTGGCTACTCGGCTTGAAGAAGTACTTCAGAGTCCATGACTACTCTGAAAAATTAAAGGCTCGGATAGCCATTTTCAACCTGAAAGCTTCCATTTGGTGGGAGGACCTTAGGAATGTGAAAGGAATCCATGAGAAGGACTTGTCATGGAAACAATTTGATAAATACTTCAAGAAGAAGTATATGTCATAAAAGTACTTTGATGGGAAGACCAAGGAGTTCTATGAACTCAGGGTGGGACAACTCACCATAGATGAATATCTCAACAAATTTCTTGATCTATTGAGGTATGTTCCCTACATAAAGGATGAAAAGGTAAAGATGCAATGATTTATTAGTGGATTACCTTAGTCCTACCGGGACATAATTGAGTTTGATGAGCCAAAGACTTTAGAAGATACTAGTCGAAAGGCAAGGTATTTCTATGAGCAATTCAAGAATAAGACAGAAGCCCGGAAAGACTGGAAGAATAAAAACGATTTTGGATTCAAGAAGAAGGGGTTTAAATCCTCAATATTTAAGAACCATGGGAAAATCTCTAGGATTAGTATTCCTACTAGGAGTGTGTATCAACAAAACTTTCCATCCTAGAGTGGAAATAAACCATTTAGACCAGTCCCAAGTAAGACTGATAACACAAAGAGAGAACCCTTGAAATGTTGGGGTTGTGGAGAAGAACATATGTTGAGGGACTGTCCACATAGGAAATGGAACAATAGGAGGGTCTACAACGTCCAAGAGGCTACCACAGTCAATGATGTGGCTATGAGCATGCCACAAATTTATGCAGCCTTGGATAATAGACAAGTTGACCACCAAGCTTCAGTGGTGGAGATGGAAGGTATGATTGTGTAACATACCCAGCTGCCCATAAGCTGGGGTATGCTACCTCCAATCCCACCCTTGGACTTTGTACTCTTACCAGTACCTTATTTATTTAATAATGACGCATAAGATAAAAGAGTTAACGACATGCACAATAATATCCAGCAAGCATGCATAATCTAAGATTTAGTTAAGCAATAATCAAAATACACAGCGGAATACATTCATACACAAATAATAATATCACAACAAAGAGCACTTATCTTTATAAAAAGGCGACACCAACTGGCTGCATACCAAGGACGTTCCACCCAACCGTAGACACCACTGCTCCAAATCTCAATAGCAGTGTCACCCTCAAGCCAGGGCTATGAATCCACAAGGACGGTTCCAGAGTGTACTTGGGGTACCCTGGCCTCTCAGCATTGTAACAATGCATTATTTAAAATGGGGGTTCAAAACCTAGGGTGTTACATCCCCTCCCCCTTATTTTGGCACTGTCCTCAGTGCATATACAAAATAGAGATCAAAATCTCAAATTTATTCAAAAGGTTGTGGGTACTCTGCCCGCATGGCATCTTCATGCTCCCAGGTAGCATCTTCAAGACCGTAGCAGGTCCAGTGAACTTTTACTATCTCTATAACTTGATTCTGGAGCATTTTGACTTTTCTGTCCAATACCCGCACTGGCTGAACCTGCAAATCTCCCTATGTCTCTACCTGAATCAGATGTCAATCAATAACATGGTTAGAGTCATGTACATATTTCTTTAGTAAAGATACACAAAATACATTATGCACATCCATGGAAGCAGACAATGCAAGCATGTATGCAACTGGCCCTATTATGTCCAATATTTCAAATGGACCACAAAATCTGGCTGCCAGCTTTGTACAACTACCCAATTTCAAAGAGATTTTCTTGGGCTTCACTTTCAAAAGTACATGCTCCCCTATTTTAAATTCTCTAGCTGTCTTGTTCTTGTCTGCATAAACTTCCTATTTATCCTAAGTTGCCTTTAAATTCTGCTTGATATTAACCACCTAGTCTTCCATGTCCTTGAGCAACTCCAGCCCAAGTACCACTCTATTTGTTGGGTTGTGCCATCTTACTGGAGTATCGCATTTCCTACCATACAAGGCTTCAAATGGGCTCATTCTTAATGAATCTTGATACCCATTATTATATGCAAAATCAACCAAGTGTAAGTAATCTTCCCACTTAGATGGCTTATCCATCACATACATTCTCGGCATATCTTCAATTATTCAATTGACTCTCTTTGTTTTCCCATCTATCTGGGGATGATATGTCGTGCTAAAGTTTAGATTTGTGCCAAATCCTTTAAATAATCCCCTCCATAAATTGGAGGTAAACTTTGTATCTATGTCTAAGATGATTGTCCTAGGTATCCCATGCAACCTAGCAATTCCCTTCATGAAAATTTCTGCAATATTAATCGTTGTATGTGTTGTCTTCACAGGCACAAAATGAGCAACCTTTGTCAATTTGTCAACCACCACCATGATTGAATCACATTGTTTATTCGTTCTAGGTAATCCTGTGATGAAATCCATTTTGATCACTTCCCATTTCTTCTATGGGATTGGCAATGGCTGCAACAAACCCGTTGGGTGCCTATGCTCAGCCTTCACCTTCTGACATTCCATACATCGAGCGATGCAATCAACAACATCCTTCTTCATTCCCGGCCAAAAGAACTGGCTTCTTACTGCTATAATTGTTTTCTGGTAACCGAGATGTCCAACATAAGGAACATCATGCATTTCCTTCAGTACCAAATTCCTCAATTCTCCGGAGCTAAGAACATAGATTCTATTTTTATACATGAGTAATCTGTTTTCCCTTATCTCATACTCCTTTATTTTTTGTCGTACATTTCCTTGTTGTAAGTTTTCCTTTACCTATAAGTAATGTTGATCTGTAACAAGACCATCTAAAATTCTGCTCTTCAAGTCTGATTGATGCATATTGACAGCAGTAGCATGCATGAAATGCACTCTTCTACTAAGCACATCGGAAACTTTATTCTCCTTTCCTTTGATATGCTTGATATCAAAGTCATATTCACTTAAAAATTCCAGCCATCTTGTTTGCCTGGCATTCAAGGTCGTTTGTTCAAAAAGATACTTCAGGCCAATGTGGTCTGTCGTTTATTCGAATTTCTTCCCCATGAGATAATACCTCTACATCCTCAAGGCGTGAACAATGGCAGCAAGTTCCAAGTCATGTGTGGCATAGTTCCTCTCATGTTCCTTAAGCTTTATGGACTCATATCCAATGACATGTCCATTTTGTGAGAGGACTCCCCCAAGTCCTTCCTTACATGTGTCTGTACATACCACAAAAATTTCATTTGGGTCAACAATCTTTAACATAGGTGCACTAGTAAGTAATTCCTTCAACATATTAAAATTCTTTTCACACTTGAGTGTCCATTCAAATTTAGTTCCCTTCTTTTGCAAAGAGGTGATGGGATGAGCAATCTTAGAGAACCCTATTATGAACCTTCTATAGTAGTTAGCTAATCCCATAAAAGATCTGACATCTGACACATTTCTGGGTGTTGGCCATCCTCTAATGGCTTTGATATTCTCTGGATCTATTGTTATGCCCTGCTCTGAAATAATGTGTCCCAAGTAATGGATTTGCTTTTGATAAAAAGAACACTTACTCAACTTGGCATACAACTGATGTTCTTTTAGTACTTGCAACACCAGTCTTGAGTGATGTTCATGCTCCTATTCAGACTTAGAATAGATAAGTATGTCATCCACGAATACTATGACAAACTTATCCAAATAATTTCTGAATATGTCGTTCATTAAGCACATGAAGACAGCTGGTTCATTGGTCAGTCCAAATGGCACCACTAAAAATTCATAATGCCCATACCTGGTCCTAAAGGTTGCCTTATGAATGTCTTCTTCCTTGATTCTTACCTGATGGTATGTCGCCCTCAGGTCAATCTTTGAGAATATCTTTGCTCCTCTTAGTTGATCAAAGAGGTCATCAATTCGGGGTAGAGGATACTTGTTCTTTATAGTGTACTTGTTCAGTTGTCGGAAGTCAATACACAGCCTCAAGGTTCCATCCTTCTTTTTGAAAAAAAGTATTGGTGCTCCCCAAGGTGAAACACTTGGACGTATGTACCGTTTCTTCAACAATTCCTCCAACTGCAATTGTAATTCTTTTAACTCTGGTGTGCTCATTTTGTAAGGTGTTTTTGACACCGAGGCAGCTCCTAGCACTAAATCAATTGAGAAATCTATATCCCTTCTTGGTGGCAATCCGGGTATTTCTTGGAATACATCTTCAAATTCTTGTAGTACCGAGAAAGCTTCGAGGCTTGGCCCTTTTGTATTATATGGCTCTTCCACATGAGCTGCGTACAATTGACATCCTTTCCTAAAACATCTTTTTAGCTGTAAGACTGAAATCTCCCTTATAGAGATGAGTCTTGGAACTCCTTTCACAGTTCTCTTTTTTCCATTTGCATCAAGACATGTAAATGTCTTGTTATGACAATCTAGGACAACATGATGCTTGTCCAACCAATCCATTCCAATCATAATATCATAAGACCCCAATGGTATGATATTTAGATCAATACTAGTATTCACGCCATTAAGACTTATGGAACAACTTCTGACCATGTCATGGATTCTTCTTTTGGTTCCAGTGGCTAACTGAACCAAACTTTCTCTTACAAGTTTACTTTTCTCCAAATGTAATCTATCCACTATCTTAGGATCAATGTAACATTGACTTGCTCCTGGATCAATCAAAATAGCAACAAGTTGATTTATGATCTTACCTTCCACCTCGATCATATTGGACTGGTACTCTGCTTGTCAATCATTTAAAGATGCATAGATTCTTCCCATATCTTAGACTGTTGTAGCTTCTTGGATGTTTTGCACAGTCTTCACTCTGTCCTTTCTATGTGGGCAATCCTTGTACAGGTGATCTTCCTTGCATCCCCAACATTGGATTGGTGGTCTTCCCCTTTTTCCCAAGGAATCTTCCTTCTTGAAATCTCCCTTAGCATACTGATCTTGATGATTTCTATTAGGCTCATTCCTATTGAAGGAAGGTTTGAATCCTTTCCTCCTCTGATCGGACTTCGCATTTTTCTTGTCCTTCCAATATTTCTGCAGATATTCTCTTCACTGGCCTTGCTCATACAGGTATTTATCCTTCATGATGGCTTCAGTCAAGGTCTTGGGCTCATCATACTTGATCTTTTCCTTATAAAAGGTTGGCAGTCCACTTAGAAATCTCTATATTTTCACTTTCTCATCACCAATGAACCTGACATACTTTAACAATCCCAAGAACTTCTTCTCGTACTCTGCCATAGTCATGCTTCCCAACCTGAGTTCAAAGAACTCCTGCATTTTCCTGTCATAGAAATTCTTTGAGAGGTACTCCTTCTAGAAGTACTTCTTGAACTGCTTCCAAGTGATCCTACTCTCATCAATGTGCTCCACTTGCTTCAGTTGGTCCCACCACACTGCATCTTTCTTGTGTAAATGGTAGGTGGCAATCCTGGCTTCCAGATTTGATGAATAGTTATGCAACTAAAAATATCTCCTGAGCCCAATAAACCATGCTTCGGCATCATCTTCACTTTCTCTTTCACCCTTAAAGGAAGATGGCTTGAGCTTCCTCACCTCTCGTTGAAAACTATCTACCTCTGGTTTCCTTCTTTGGTGTCTGACAGGAGACACCTCTGGACTGCTTACGGGATCATCCAATGCATAAAACTTTCTTTTTTAGTAAGGAGGTAAGTGGTGTCCATGAGCTCTGCTAGCACTTTTAGAATAAGCAGCTCTTCCATGATCATCCCTTCTTTCATGGCACCTACCTTCTTCCTCTTGTCTTGAGTTTGATCCCTTCTTCTTTTGTCTCTGCAACTGATTTAAGCTCTGCAACACTCGAGCATTTATCTGACTTTTCTCTCTCAGTAGTCTCTCGTTGTCTTCTTTGTAGCTCTGCACTTCCATATTCAGGCTTCTTACCATTTCTATTAACGTTTCCTATTCTCCTTTTCCCTTGCGTCCATTGGACTCTGTCTCTGCATTACCAACTCTGGTATTCTGGCCTTCGGCCTCCTTATCATGACTGGAGGCTCCCTCGCCTTCTTCCATTTCCTTAATACGCATCCTGAGTTGATGGGTTTAAACCCTTTAATTTTGCAAAATGTGCAAGCGACCATTTTGTTAGAATTATGCATATGATAAACAAAATCGCCAAACCATGCTACAGGTCTCTTTATTTTTTTTGTTCATGGAGATCATATCCCCATTCTTCGAAAATAATAGTGTCTTGTTATCCTTGGTCGACACAGAATTTCATCCTGCGTAGGCGCTTCCTTCAAACCACCTTCCTAGGTGACCACGACTAGAAATCGCGGCTAAATCCTTCCTTAGCACTTTTCTGTCTCAAAGACCACCAATTCATCCCTTAGCCCTCCTTCCCTCAGCTCTTAATCTTCATATGACCACGGCCATGACCCTATGCTTAGCTAAAAAAGCGCTTGTCTAGAGCTTTGAGACTTCGAAACTTTCGGCCAGGACCAGATCAACAGTCCTCGTCCTCTTTCACGATTAACAATCGAGATCCACTTTGGGACTTCGCGCTTCAGGAGTCTCAACTTTCCTCACTTGCCTCCTCCTGGAACGCTTTTACCCAGAGTTCATGATCTGTCGACGGGTGTCCTCCCATAGATCATTGGTTGTGAATCACTTTTGCTCTTCGGGCTTCAGAAGTTTCAAACTTTCCTCTTGCACGTTCTCCCGGAGTGCTTTCACCTGAAGTCGACGATCCTTCGACATGTGTCTTCTAGAATCAACAGTCGATATGTACTCCGGCCTTCTGGAGTTTTCGACCCAACGTAACTTGTCACATCCTTCCCCACTGGAGTGCCCAGTCTCCGGACTGCATGATCTGTCTCCACGTGCTGAAATACTGGAAGCAGACACATGTCCCAATCGGGTAGGTGACACGTGTCACATTCTAAATGACATTTTAATACTCCATATGCTCAAAAATTACTGACATGTGGCTCACATCCCATGTTTCCACGTCATCCTAGGTGACGTCTACAAGCCACGTCACTTCGGGAATTCTAGGATCCACATCACCTCTAGGTGACGTCATCGTGCCCCATCACTTCGGCTCTTTAGGCTTCGGGACTTCGGGAGTTTCCATACTGGCACACTTCCAATTCTCCCGAACTCTGAATTCCTGAACTGGCCAATCTATCACCATGTGTCCTTCTGGATCAGACGACTAAGATTCACTTTGAGTCTTCACCCGGACTCCACGGATCTGCACCACGTGTCCTCCTTAATCTGATGGTTGAGGCTTACTTCGGGTCTTCAGACTTCAGAAATCTCAAACTTCAAAACTTATCTGGCCCCACTGGCTTTTATCTGAAGCCCTGGATCTGGTGACGCTTGGCTCTTGGCAGATCAATGGCTAAGATCCTTTCGGGTCTTCAGGTTTCGGAAATCTCAAACTTCAAACCTCCTCGAAGTACACAGGATTATGTTGCATGTCCTCTTGAATCGGACGGTTGAGGCTTACTTCAGGCCTTCACCCGAAATCCACAGATTTACGCCACGTCTCTTATGAATCAGACGGCCCAGATTCACCTCGAACGATCTGACGCTTGAGATTTACTCCGGATGATCTGGCGACTGAGATCTATTTCGGATGATCGGACGATCGAGATTTACTTCGGCTCTTTGGCTCTCCCAGCTTCGAGAGTTTCAAATCTCAACTGAAAACCTCTCAAACTGATTTCTCCGAAGTTATTGATATGTTGACACATACCTCTTGGTGATCGACGGTCAGGATCTACTTCGACTATATGGAGTTTCGATGTTCAAGCCCTAACATGTCACATCACTTACTACCTTTCAATTTGTGGGGGCACGCATCGACGGTTTGGAGTAACCCGCTTTTCACCTTGCAATTCTCCTTATGCTGACACGTAAACCCTCGGTGAAACCATGGTTTTGGATTGCGGGACTGCCTTGGGGAATTATCTCCCATGCAACTTGGTTCCCTGCAATGTCGCTTCTCCATTGATCTCTCTCTCCAATGGGATCTGATAGTGGTGACTTTAACCCTTGCTTCCTTTTCATTGGATGACCCATGTTCACCTGTCCTTCGATCCAATGATCTCGGATCTCTCCTGATCCTACATTGGCGATCGCTCACGAATTTGAAGGGGACGGTCATGATTCTTCGAACCCCTTACAACGGGTCTCTGGTGATCTAACTACTTTGTAGATTCTGCAATGCCATTCCTCCTGAGATTTTCAACTCCACGCTCAGAGTTCGATCTGTAACCACGAGACTCTGACCAACAGACCCGACCCATACCGGCCTGATGTTTCAACCAAAAGATCCGATACCAAACTGTAACATACCCAATCACCCACAAGCTGGGGTATGCTACCTTCAAGCCCACCCTTGGACTTCGTACTCTTACCAGTACCTTCTTTCTTTAATAAGGACGGATAAGATAAAAGAGTTAACGACATGCACAACAATATCCAGCAAGCATGCATAATCTAAGATTTAGTTAAATGATAATTAAAATACACAGTGAAATACATTCATACATAGATAATAATATCACAACAAAGAGCACTTATCTGTACAAAATAGAGACACCAACTGGCTGCAGACCAAGGACGTTCCACCCAACCGTAGACACCACTGCTCCAAATCTCAACAACAGTGTCACCCCTGATCCAGAGCTATGAATCCACAAGGACGGTTCCAGAGTGTACTTAGGTTCCCAAACCAGTCATCTCTCAATCTCTCACAGGTTTTCCAACACCCACAACAATCCAAGTACCCAACTCTCTTCCACCCAGCCTGTACCACCCAAGAGAATGGACCTCCACCCTTCTCTACCACGCAGTCCCTCATGCAGTCCTTCTCCTTTTTCCAGGGCCTTCAGCACAGCTGGTCCAGAATCTCAATGTTGGAACTCTCAGGACTCGCAGTTGTGAGAAAAACAAGGCACAGGCCAACGCATATTAGACATGCAGGCCCCAAGTCATGGCTGGATTGCACCAACGACCATTACAGCCAACTATCATGTGGCTAATATTTAGCAGTTCAGTTCCCTTTCCCAAGCCAAGACGTGGATGAGGATGGATCAATGAATAGGTGAGTGAGTGCATGAAAGTGCGTGAGGGAAATGAATGAGCGTACAGGAAAATCAATGAACAAGCCATCAGTCGAACCCCCCATCGGACCAAAGGTGGGTTTAAGTAACTTCGTAGGGAATCAAGAACCTCCTGGCCTTCCCCAAGAAGCTCACGTAACTGATCCCCTCTCTTAGGCAAAAAGGGTAATTAACATAGGAATAAACACTTAGCCCCTTAAGCCCCCTCTCTTGTGGAATCATAGCCCCCTATAACTCTATTCCTTGTTTGTTTAGCAACCAACCATGTATTTATTATTAATAATGATAGAAAAAATTACATGTCTTGGGAACATTGGCCTTTTAATAATTGTTTGGCGTACCCTGGCCTCTCAGCATTGTAACAATACATTATTTAAAATGGGGGTTCAAAACCTGGGGTGTTACAGATTTCCAACCATCTTATTTCCATTTCAATTGTCCCTGGTTCTAATTTAAGTTATGCCACCCCTCAAATGGTTGAGAAATGTAAATTGTAGCAAGTTAAACAAGCTAAATATTGACTGGTGCAACTGGCCACTAGAACCAAAAGGAAGGTAATAGATGCCATATCATCATGCCAATTCATTATGAATGGATTATCCACCCGAGCAACCTTAAACATGCTTCCTTTAGGGTCTTATGACCTATTGATTGGCATGGATTGGTTGGTTGCCCATAAAACCAATTTGGACTGTTACAATAAAATTTTGGAGTGTGAAGATGGAGAAGGGAGAAGGATAACCCTCCAAGGGATTCACAAGCCTGTCTCAGTGAGACAAATATCATCCCTCCAAGTGAAGAAGTATTGCAGAAAGGGATGTCCCTTGTATGCAATACAAGTGTTGAACTCTGTTGAGAACAACAAACCCAGCCTATAGGACCATCCCATATTAAGAGAATATAAATATGTATTCCCATAAGAGGTGGCAGGTCTACCTCCAAGAAGGGATATTGAATTTTCAATAGAACTTGTACCAGGAGCAGTGCCAATGTTTATAACACCCTATAGAATGAGTACACCATATCTAGTTGAGCTCAAACTATAGCTAAATAAGATGTGGGACAAAGGATACATTCGGCCTAGTGTGTCTCCATGAGGAGCACCAGCCTTGTTTGTGAAAAAGAAGGATGGCACACTCAGATTGTGCATAGATTATAGACAACTCAATAAGATGACCATCAAGAATAAGTATCCCTTACCAAGGATCGATGACTTGTTTGACCAATTAAGGGGTGTTACAATTTTATCCAAGATTGACTTGAGGTTTGGATACCATCATGTCCGAATTAAGGATGGAGACATCCACAAAACAACCTTTAGGGCAAGGTATGCTCACTATGAATTTGTGGTGGTGCCATTCAGGCTAACCAATGCACCAGCCACTTTTATGTGCTTAATGAATAATGTACTCAATAAATTCGTAGACAGATTTGTATTGGTTTTCATTGATGATATTCTAATATGTTCTAAGAATAGGGAATAGCATGAAGAACATCTTAAGTTAGTACTTCAATTACTAAGAGAACATCAGCTCTATGTTAAGTTTAGTAAGTGTGACTTTTTCCAAAAACAAGTCCATTATCTAGGCCATGTTATTTTTGAGGAAGGAGTGGCAGTTGATCCTGACAAGATTAAAGCCATCATGGATTGGCCTACCCCAAAGGATGTACCTGATACCAGATCCTTTATGGGCCTAGCAGGATACTATAGGAGGTTCATAAAAGAATTTTCCAAGATTGGTTGCCCAATCACTTCTCTTCAGAAAAAGGGATTTAAATTCATTTGGACATCAGAATGTGAAGAGATATTCCAAGAGCTTAAATACCTTCTAACCAATGCGCATGTGTTGAAGGTTGAAAACCCACACAAGGACTTCCTTGTGTGTACAGATGTCTACAAGGAAGGGCTCGGAGGAGTCCTTATGCAATAAGGACATGTGATTTTCTACGAATCCAGAAAATTGAATGAGTATGAAGTCAATTGTGTGACCCACGATGTGGAATTGGCTTCCATAGTACACGATTTAAAAATGTGGAGGCATTACCTTTTAGTTAGAAGATTTGTGCTTATGAAAGACCATAGTGGGTTGAGATATTTGTTTTACCAACCAAAACGCAATGTTAGACAAGCTAGGTGGATGGCTCTCCTTAGTGAGTTTGATTTTGAAATCAAACATATCAAAGGAAAGGAGAATAGGGTGGTCGATGCCCTTAGTAGAAGTATGAAAGTGATTCACTTGGCAGTTGTAAGCGCCAGTGAATCAGACATCGAAGAGAGACTCAAAATTGCACAAGAAGCAGATGCATTTTCAAGACCATGACATCATACCTAAAGCAAGAGCCCACAGGGCTGAAGTATGAAGGCTATCAGATGTTTAATGATGGCATGCTAACTTACAAAGGTATATTGTATATTCTGAATTGTGACAACTTGAAGAGGTTCATAATGGATGAACTACACAAAAGACCATATATTGGTCATCTTGGTTATCAGAAAATGATCACGGCCACTAGGAGAATATTTTATTGGCCCGGACTAAAAAAGGACTTAGTTGATTACTTATCTAAGTGTCTAGAATTTCAGCAAGTTAAGGCAGAGCACCGACACCCAGCAGGGTTTTTGTAGCCCCTACCAATTCCCGAATGGAAGTGGGATACCATCTCCATTGATTTCATCCAAGGATTACCAAAATCAACCAAACAGAATGACGCCATCATGGTAGTTGTGGACAAACTGAGCAAGGTTGCTCACTTCATTCTCATCAAGTCAACTTGCAAGGAAATAGATATTGCCATTATTTTCATGAAAGTGATATTTACACTGCATGGCATGCCTAAGGAAATTATATCCGACAAAGATACACAATTTACTTCAAACTTTTGGAAATCTTTGTTTGTTGGTTTTGAAACAAAATTGCTCTTTAGTACGGCCTATCACCCTCAAACTGATGGGCAGACAGAGAGGGTAAACTAAGCGTTAGAAGACATGTTGGGGATGCATGTAATGTAGAATTTACCTACAACAATGGCTATGAAGAGTCATTAAAAATGAGCCCTCTTGAAGCCCTCTATGGAAGACAATGCAACATTCCAATCAAATGGAACAACCCAGTAGACAGAATTACAATCGGGCTAGAGATGCTAAAGGAAATGGAACAACAAGTAATTCAGATCAGACAGAATCTGAAAATAGCCCAGGATAGACAAAAGAGCTATGCAGACATGAAAAAGATGCCTAGAGAGTTCAAAGCAGAGGATCATGTGTATCTCTGAGTTGGACCTAGGAAAATCTCTTTGAGGATGGGAGCTTGTGCCAAGCTGGCACCTCGGTATTATGAACCCTTTGAAATTTTGGATAGAGTGGGACTTGTAGCCTATAGGCTAGCACTTCCTCCCATAGTGAAGGCACATAATCTTTTCCACGTTTCGTTATTAAATAAATATGTACATTATTCTAATCATATTATTGACTGGTCTATGATTCAGGTGGAATCAAAGGGAGAATTCCTGCCAGAACCTCAATGCATAATCGATAGGAAGGAAACCCCACTCAAGAACAAAACCATTGCATGGGTCAAGGTGCAATGGAAACACTTTGGCCCAGATGAGGCTACATGGGAAATGGAGGATGCCATGAAACATGCATATCCATTTTTCTTTACTTATGTACATACAAAGTACATCGACAGATAGAACATCGAGGATGATGTTACTTTAAGGGGGAGGGGATTGTAATACCCATGTTTCCCCCAGTTTGTAAATATAACTATAACTAGCTAAGTGACTATGGCAGACTAGATATGTGTGAATGCTTGATTTGATGAACCTTTGTATAAAAGGGTCAATGTATGTATTTTCTATTATTAATAGAAAATGGATAATTGTTGCATAATTGTTGAAAGGGGGAGTTTGCCAAGATAGACCATGGATGTTATAAGAGAGATGGTGAGGGAAACCAAGAATGGTTGAGACGACCCTCACCAAACCAGTACCTTATTGGATGTAATTGCTCAACAGTCCTCTGACCTCGAAATGAATTACCAGTCAGGCTGGTAGTTGGAAGGCCCTCCTCAAGAGTTATGGGGCAGGGTACCCATCTGAAAGGCTTCCAGACCTGACCACGAGTTGGGGATTCAGACCCATGCAACCTTGTTGAGTAAGGAAAGAAAGGAATTAATTCGGGGGACAAAGGTAGATCTGTAAGAGAGCAGTGTGGAGAAAATGATCTCCAGAAAAGAAGAGAGTGTTTTTCAACTCTAGAGTTGAAAGGAAAACTGAGAAGCAAGCTTGTTTTGGCCGCAAGAAGCCATGGGCAGGGTTTTCACTACAAGATGATAAATGAGGATAACGAGTGACTGTGGAAGTACTCACGCAAACCTCCTTGCTTGGAATAGAGAAAAAAGGGTTGCCAAGATCCTATGGGAGGAGGAGAGCAACCTTCGTCCCTGATTGTCGTTGAGCAAGGAGAAAGTCTCTCTCTCAAAGCATCATGGTCTAGCTCGGGGGTGGACAACGGTAAATCTGTCAGGAGTGGCTGAGTGGCTGCACCTATGGTTGGGTGGAAATAGGCACCCCTTTCAACAGTCGCTTCATGGTTTCCAGTTTCTGATAAGTATTTTCATGCTCTGTGTAATAAAATGGATGTGATGATTAAATGTATGTGTTTATGGTTAAGTTTTATAGTGTTTGAACAGTTATTAGAAATGTGCATTTGCTTCTGTAAACTGTTATAATTACATGGTCTTCTATTTACCTCAGCCTAGCCGCTAAAGAGTTATGGGATGTGAGTCTGCAAGAGAGTCGGGGTAGGATTGACTGAAACATTTAAGTCTTGTCGGCCTCTCGAGTCTACCTTAGCGAGAATGCCAAGTTCAAACTCTATGGAAAAAGGGCGCTTCCTTCAGACCTTTCACCTATGTGACCAAGGGCTCACACCCGCAGCCTTAACAAATTCACGACCAAGAATTAAGCGTGTAACCCCTGAGAACTTTTGGAGGATTCATATGACCAAGGTCTGGGAACCCTACGCTAGTCTGAAAGGAGCTAAGATCCTAATGATTTCGGAGCTCCAGGAGGTAAACTTCGCAATCACCAAAACCCCTGAATGTCGAATTTATGAAGTGGCGTGGACTATCGATCCTCGGATACTTCTCAACCATCGATCTAAGGACTCCGTTGAGAAACCCCTCTTAACTACCCAACCAACCACGACACGTAGTGGGAGAGACACATGCCCCCCCCCTGCCCCCTCTTGTTCCCTGTCAGATGTCGTCTGTTGGACCTGAGCCGTTGGATGAGAGGCTATGTGGCAGGAGATCCTATAGTCCGGAGACTTGGCACTCCGGAGGAACTTAGCCGAGAGTCCTCAAAGTGTGAAGACTCCCGAAGTCACGAATGACGAATTAAATCTCAACCATTGATAGGTAGGAGACACGTGGTGCCAGATCCTATAGTCCGGAGAGTTGACACTCCGGGGGATTTGAGATGTGGTAATTTGATAAGCTTTGAAGCCCAAAGTTGTGAAGAAATGGGAGCCGTGGATCTATGGATCAACGTGGATAGATCTTGACCGTGAGATTTGAAGGACATTAGAAGGCGGTTTGTCTGGGATTGACATGGCTTACTGACTTCATCCAAGGTGACATGGATCCGCAACTAAGGTGCCACGTGTCACCGGGATATGGACGTTTTGCAGATCCCTTATTCCTATTAGAGCGTGACACATGTCACCCTCTGATGAGGGCATGTGTCACCCATGGCCCTTGCTACGTGTCAACCCCTAGTACATGCCCGCTTGGCCAAAGTGGTTGGTGAATGTAACGACCCTGCTTAAATAGACATATAGGATTATTAATTATAATTAACTTAATAATCTAACTGTCCTAAAATATTAGCTAAACAATAATTATTTCTTAAAATAACATTTACTAATTAATTATTATTAATTAGTTATTCATGATTGTGAATGATTAATTTAAGTATTAATTAACTCATTAATTAATAAGGTAAAAAAATAAAAAGAGGATAATAAACTATATTGTTAAATTAAGTTACGTATCCAACAAGGGATAACATATTAACTACAAGAGGATAAAATAATAAAGGAGGGATAAGGGGCATTAACGGGAAAGGATAAGAAGGTAATAAATGAGTTAGGTAGGGAGTAAATGAGGTGGGGGAGTCAGTGAAGGAGGAATATGGAGGGGAAGGAGGTTGACGATAGGTCATTCTACGGGAGGTTGGGGATGGATTTTGGGAGCTCTGGATTTGCAGAGACAAGTGAAATTATGGAGTAGGATTGTATCACTGCACCAGAGTTGTTGGAGGTTTTGGGCACGGGGGCCAGGATATCCATATGATATCCTGGAGCTAGGAAGTTACCTAGTTGGCAGGGAGGAACTAGGTTTTGGGCAGTGTTTTGCAACAGCGATCAAGG
>JASDQU010199541.1:0-13870 GCA_032191745.1 Picea mariana
ATAGGCGACAATATCCCAGTTCAAACTATATTGCCAGAACTTGACGAGGAAGGAAAAATCATATTGGAGCCTGAAGCCATCACTGACACAAGAATTCACCAACTGAGGAACAGATCCATTTCAGAGTATCTCATTAAATGGAGGAAACTACCGGCTGAAGATTCCACTTGGGAAGATGAGTCTTTTATACAGAAGCATCCAGAGTTACTCAAGCATCGTGGACAACACTTGTCTCAAGGAGAGGGGTATGTTAAGCCCTAATATTGGCTCATTACCCCTTAATTGGGGCATATTAGATTAGTAATGCTATTATACTTATGTCGGCTTTAGGCCATTAGTTCTAATTTAGATTGGTAATGTTATTTTATTTATGTCGGCTTTAAGCCATTATTTGTAATTATACCTCCTAGTCTCCTCTATATACCAAGGAGACATTTTCATTTTGAATCATTGTACTTGAACATTTAAGTGGGGTAAAAGGAGGTTGCCCCCTCGAAGAGGCTTATTATCTGAAATTATCTCTTTTTCAAGGCGTTGAGTACTTTTCCTGAGGTTTTTATATGCTATATTGATGTTTGGTTCTTAACAATCACTAGTTGTAGAAGAGAAGAACAAAAGAAGGGGGGACTATGACTCCATAGGAGGGGAAAGAAAAGGGAACTTACTAGGCTAAGGGAATTTAGTAAGCAAGCTAACCCAAAGTCTTGTAAAATTTAATCATGTCCTTGATTATTAGATAATTAGGATTAAGTAATCCTTTGAGGGATTAGTGCATGAAGGGATACATGGCCCCTTCATGCCACACAATTAAAGTTTTACCTTTTTCGTGCAATTGAATGGTTGTTTTGGTTCAATTCTAAAGGTTTGAGGGGGAACTTCAAAAATAGACTATTGTTCAATTATTAGAGAGTTGAACTTCCAGAAATTGAGAATCCACCCTGCAAACTATCATTTGTTTGAAAAAATGGAGAAATTGTCCTTGAGTGAATTGTTGTGTGTATACTGAATTTGAATTTTGAAAGCTATAGCCACAAATTAAGTGAGAATGGTGGTTGTATGAAATGATATTGGTTGTAATTAAGGAAATTTATCTACAATTGATATTCCCTCAAATCCTAAGAATGATATTTCTTGGTCATCCTTTGTTAGAGCCCTAGAGGGAATTGGGACATCCTAAGGAATTATTGAGCATAGAATGGGATCTCAATCCTTGGGTTGTGCAAGATGATAGGGAAGAGGTTTGGCGAATGGGAATTGTTGTAGGTGACTGTAAGATTGAGAATTAGGCTGAGAGAAGAAAAATTAGAGCCATCCATAGGAAGAGTGTGCCCCTTGTAGATTCATATCCTTAGCTTGGTGGTGGCCTTTATTGCAAAGAGAATAGGTGCATCAAGGATCCTATAGTTGTGTGGAATGTCCCTCTTCTGTAGCCAGTTGGTTAACAATTCCAAACATATAAGTGTTCCTGATTGTATCTATGAATTGTATTGAATTTAATAATGAATTGTTATGTTTATGTCATGGTTGAATTAATTTCCAATTTGTTATTTTGACTGCCTTTATTAGCTTGTATTTATGATTTATCATTTCATGAACAAAAAAATGGATACATTTATTTTTCATAAATCTATAATTTTATGCATGTTGATAGTAAATAGTTAATAATAGAACAATGAGTTTAGTTCTTTAGTGAATTGGTTCAAATTTGGGTGGTTACAGAGGTACCCCATATCCTCAACATTTATAGAGGGTACTAGGTACATTACAAATTAAGAGGAGAACTACTTGATTTTATCTCCAATCACACATGAATGAAAAATATATCATGAAGTTCCAACAAAACCCAATTTAGAGTGAACCATCAAGCCACCACAAGAGGTCGGCACGATGCCACAATCACTCTTAGTTCCATGGGTAAGCCAAAAAACAAGATTGCACAATTGCACCATGGTCTGTGGCACCCATGTTGAAGGTAGCCTTCTCATAATAAATGGTCATAAACCCTAAGGTCAAAACCTTACAATGAACAACATTATTAATGAAGAAACAACAGGCTATCCAGAAGACAATCTACACCTAGAAAAAATAGTGGACATCCTTTGAACCGATATATAATAGATATAGGGAAACAAATCAATCCCTTTTGATCCAAATCCATACACCTTTGGGGCACACACATAATGAGAAAGTACCCCAAGTGTATATCTAAACCAATAACCATAAGCACTAATAGAAATTATGCCACAGATTTAGAGCCAAAGATATATCTTCCATAACAAACAACATGGTTAAATCTTAGTAGAGAAGGTGAAAAACACCAAACATCCCCCAGGCAATTAACCAAATATGCCTCACATCCTCTTTGTAATACCAATCCACCACTACCCCACATAATCCATGATCCATAGGCCTCTTACAACCTCTCATGAATGAAATTGTATTAGGGTCCATGGAAAGTTAGAGGGGAGAGGGAGGAGAAAAACTCTTTGTGTCACTCAATCTTTGGTTCACTCTACACCCTATCGGTTCCAAATCTATATCTATTACACATTAAAATTATATTGAATTAACACCAAAATTATAAGCTAGCATACTTTATGTATTCTTTCACACTCTTCAGCTACTTGGATCCATTGTCTCATTCAACACTCCACTCTGAGTGGGAGGATTTCAAGAGGTACTCATTTTTGTTGATTTCATTAGGGTGTTTTCAACTTCGTCAGGTTTTCCAACATCTTTGTCAATTAACATGATCACCTCAAGGAACGTTCTGGTGCAGACCCCCTTCTCTCCAAGGGTTGTGCGACCTCCCGGTCTAGGATCTTTCAATATTCTGAGCCGAAATGTCCCTTCGGGTCCCCACTTGGAACCTTCAACAACTAAAACCATAGGTCCTTTTACGAAACTCCACCTGAGTGAACTAGCACCAGGCGCAAGCTTCCCCTCCATGTGACCACCGGCTAAAACCTGGGGCTCAACCCTTCAAGTGTTTTGGGACTTCACGTTTCATGAAGTTGGGTGATAGCTCACCTCCTTTCTCCTGACTCGCAAATTCCAAATTCTCCCTGGATAATCGATGGTCCTTATCTCTCCCGCAACCAACGGTTGAGATCCACTTCCCGACTTCGTGTACCAGAGATTTTCACTTCCAATCTTCCAATTCGCAAAATTCTGAATGATCCTCATGACTAATCAGTGCACGAATTCTATAAGATTTGACAGTCTAAAATGGTTTAGTTCCTCCCACATGGATCTTAACCCTTAATCTTGTCCATCTTTAAAAATTTCTTTGTTTGAAGGATTTCTCCCACTAAATCCTCTGTACTTGTTCTTCCTTTGAACTTTGAATTCCTCAAAGGGATGTCTTTGACACTTAGTTGATTTCTGGTCTAGTGCACTCCTTGCAACTGACCTCTTCACTATATTACGAGAAAACCCATATTATTTCTCCAATGTTTTCTCCAAGTCAAAGACTTCGCATACGCACTCCTTGCACTTAATATGCACACTCTGCATACAAAAGTTCCATGCTATCTCTTCTGAGCTTCAAGTCAAAAAAATCCCGCACACACGCACTCCTTGTGTTCAGTATTCACTCCTTGCATAACTTGCAGAAGAGAAACACTTGAAATTATCCATTCACCATGAAATTCATACATTCACAAAATTCATAACAACAGTAAAACTGTAAAACAATATCAACAATGTACAATTGGATGAATTTTCCTCTGTTCTATTCATTTCAAAAACACATGATTACAGCTACTATCTTCTTACAAACACAAAAAAATACTTGTCTCGGGACCGAGATCACTCCCCCTCTTCTTCCTTCTATCTAAGTGCTATCACCTTCTACCCTAGCGGTTACCTACTCAACTTAATTAAATGCAGCCTAATGACTAATCAGGGAAAATATCCTACACCTATAATATTTTACAGTCGTGTAAGGATTTACAATCGTTCGTCATTTCAAACAGTGGCCTGACTTTACATACAACCAATTTAATTAACGATAAATTCAAAAAATATCCACACCACTACCAAGTTGGTTAAGAGTCGGTTTGGTTCTTTCAATGCATGAAGTGTCGAATTCGCTTCCACCTCCAATTTTTTTGATTTGATAGTGATGCTCCTGCATCACTTTTCATCATAGCTTATGAGTGGGGAAAGTACCTTCTAATTGAGAGAACACATTCATCGTACTCGCATTTATCATTTGATATTTTGTGTATGATTGATTTCTTGCGTGCTTGATTCTTTTGAATATATTTAAAGGTAGTAATTCCAAGCTTATTTTCCAAGAGGATAACAAAACCATTCAGGAGGTACATTAAGTAGGGTGTCTCACCTTTCTTTATATCTTTATATGTGTTCCCTTTGCTTAGCCCAATTAGTTTTCCATTTTATTTGTTATTTAACTCATTCTATGAGAAAACCCAATTAAGATCTCCATATCACCTCAAGTTGTTAACAAATCTACTATTTTCCTCTGATTTCATTTCTCACTATAAATAAAGGGGATAATTGTAGTTTCTAATGCTTACTAGTTGGTGTTTGAATTGAAACTAAAATGTTGGGTTATCTAGGTTGCATGTTGATCCCTTCTTTTATCTCTTTCATTATGTGCAAGTAGATAGCTAGCACACCAAGATATATAAGAAGAATAAACTTTGATGTGCTTTCCTTTATCTTGTTAATTTGTTGGTTAATCTCATTTGTTGTCTTTGAAGCTTACTTAACTCAACACATAACAAATTAAACTATAGATATAGATCATACATAATATACTATTGGACCCTAATTAACGTAGTTGCCTCTTCATTTCTCTCTCCTCTTCCCATTCTCCCTTATTTTTCTTGGTTTCTCCCAAAAACTAGGTGGCATCTCTACTTCCCTTCCAAGCGCTCAATACTTGGCCTTCCTCCTTTTGGTAGTGTGGTGTAACATCCCTATTTTCAAACCCCAAACTAGCAATGTATATTGTAAATGTAATGTATGGTCAAGGACCAAGCAATGTAATATGTAAATGATGTAAATTGAATATAATGAATAAAATGTGTCTCCCAGTTGCAGATGGAAACATACAAAGATTTGGAGGATTAGTTTCCACAAGAGAGGGAAGCGTTCCAAGGGAGGGGGATAGTTTACCCATGTCTATTAAACTCAAACCCATTTTCTTTCTAAATTATCCTTTGAACCTTCTATTATCTATTGAGTGTTCTAGATCCCAATCATTGAATTCATGTAAGAGAGGAGGTGTGAGAAGTCACATCCCATAGTTATTGAGAACAAGGGGGATAAGTCCAATCAGCTTGTGGAAGAGTGTAAGTCAAATAAGCAAGAGAAAGAGAGGAAATTTGTATGGGCAGGAGAGAAGAATTACAAAATTCATGTTTTTGCATGCAGAGCAATTTTTACATGGAGATTTTTGGACAACAAGAGAGTTATGAGTGTTGAAGCTTGAAGGAAGCCATAGTGGGCATGTATGGTGGTTGTTTGGAACTAAAATTTCATGGGAAGAGAGGTGGCGGGCCTGTGATCAATATTTTGTTTGAAAATTGTCAAGAGAAGTAAGTGTTTTGTTGCTGTGCATTTTCATGTTGCATTGTATAATTCTTGAGATCCTAGAAAAGATATTTCCTATCCAACCTATGTTATAATCCATGGATGTGAGTGATAATTCCTGAGGGACTATGAGAAATGAAGGGGGATCCCATCCCTTGGGTTGTTCAGGTTGTGGGGAAGAGAGTTGGTGGACTAGAATTAGTTGTGGGAATTTGACTATTGAGAGGGGGACATTATTTAGCCTTAGGGACCACCATCTCTTGTGGATTCGTATCCCCAACTTGGGGGTGACTTATTGTTGAGAACTAGAAAAACACGTCTACGATTGGAAGGAATGTATGTCCTTTACAAAAGGTTACATACTTTCTAACATAAGTGTTGTTTTTTTTTTGTGTTTATTCATGTTAAATTGTTGAGATGGTTGTTATGCATTTTAATCTGAGTTATTTTGGTTAATGCTACTTGTTGTGAATGAAATAATGCATATAAATATGTGGCCAAATGTTGTTGTATGCATTTAGTTGTTGCTATGCACAATAAAGTACTAGTTGCATTTACGTTTTTAATTAGTATGGAGAGCTACATGAGGTTGAATGTCATGTCATGTGTGTTATTTCCACATTTAGAATTGGTTTCAAGTTTTTTTATGTTGGTTATTTTAGCAGTGGCATGACCCAACTTGGGGCTAGGTGCATTACAAAGTGGTACCAGAACTTAATTTCAACATTGGACCCATATGGGCCAAGAACCAATGTGAATTTAGCTAAATTTGATGTTACAAATTTCAATCTATGAATAATTTAGGGGAAAATGGTGAAACATTAGAGTGAAATCCCCAAATTCAAGTTTTAAATACCTTAGAATTGTCTAAGAGGTTTAATGACATCAATCGGTTGGATTGCAAAGTTAGATTCGACCTATAAGGTCGAAATTCTCATTCCTATGGAGGTCGAAGGAATTGGGAGAGTTTGATGAATCAACGACCAAGATTGTGTTTGATCTTGAGATCAAAGACCTAGATTCATCATAAGTTTATTAAAAACTAACCATTCTTTTTAAGTTTCAAAAAAAGAAGAGAATCAACAACCAATATTCATTTTCGTAGATTGGTGAAGTTAAAGAATCGACAATCGAAATTCATTTTTAGTGGTTGGTAAAATAAATCAAATCAACGATCGAGATTCATTTTCGATGATTGGGAAATGGAGTAGATTGATGGTCGAGATTCATCAGTAGAGTTTGGAGAAGTTTGGTGAATTAATGATCAATGTCATTTTTAATGGGATATCGACGACCCATATTCATCTAGGATTTGGTAAAAAAATTCTAAGTGTTGGAATTTGCCAATAAAAATCGTCGATGGACCATGGTCGATGCTTGGATTGACAAGTCTGGCAAGAAGTTTGATTTGGACAAAGGAAATTGTTGGTCGTCGATGGTTGATGATAGAGGGTCAATAAAATTCATCGAAAGGTTTCATTAGTCTAAAGGAAATCATCGATCGATGATGATCGGGGGTTGGAAAATTTAGTTAGGTGTTCAATTTGTTCAAGAGAAGTTTTTGATCGTTGATGAAGGAAATAGGATGATGACATGTTTTGCCACATCAACATCCACATGTCATGCCACATCATCCAGAGTTCCATTTCAGAGTCCACGTGTCATGCCATATCAGCATAGTTTCCACATTAGCCAAGATATGGTTGATGGTCGATGATCGTTGTTCGATGGAATTTGTAAAAAGGTTGGTTGCTAAAGAAAATTGTCGATGGACGATTTACAATGATCGAGGTTCAACGATATTCATGGGAAAAAAAATTCTAATAGAAATGGTCGATGGCCTATTGTTGGGGTTCGGGGAAATCAATGAGAAATCTTGATTGACCAAAGAAATATTCGATCGTCGATCATAGATGCATTGTTGGAAAATCAATATTCTAGATGGATTCAAGTTGGAGATCAATGGTGGAAATTCCTCCATGAGCCTGGAGAAGGTCTAATGGATCAATTGTTGATATTTCTTCCTATTTGAGATCTACAACTCAGATTGAAAGACTGTTATAATAGTAAAAACAGTCAATTTTATCTGAATTTTTATGATTTTTGAAGGTCATTAGCTTGGAGAGGGATTTTGAGGGCCTAAATGACATTTTTAGGTAACAAAAAACAAGAGATTAGGGTGTACCCTCAAAGAGAGATTTCCAACGAGATATCTTGGATGCAAAACATAGCTCATATGAGAAAGTTACAACCAAAAGAACTAAGGGTATATTTTTGACATCAATTTACACCTAGAGGGCATAACTGCTTGCTCGCAGATATGTTTGGGGCACATGAGTAGTCTATGGAAAGATTATGAACCATATAATACATTTGTGGAGCCATAATTGAAATCTGGGTATGTAAAAATGTGCAAGAAGAGAAAGAAGACACATGTATCATACAAGGATAAAATGGGAAAATAGTCTAAACTTCCACAAACCATAACTTTCATCTTGGAGCTGAGATTTGAGAAAATTAATATTCGTTGGAAAGGTATTGAGGAGAAGAAGCCATATGTAAACCTAGAAATTGGATTACTTCATTTTAATTTTTTATAATTTGAAATGAAGAATTTCATGTAATCTAATTAATAAATATTTTGCAATATGCTTAATTATAATAACAATTATTGCATGCACGTTCTTGCAGAATTAGAGGTATAGGAAAGAAGACTTTGGTTCCTATATGAGAACTAGAGATATAGAATATGCACAAGGGTATTATAGCAACAAGGAGTAGATAAGAGTTTGGCATGTCAGCATGGGTAATGCTGAGACAGATTCTAATGGAAGAAGAGACAGTCAGAATCTTGTAACTATGAGAAGCCTGCAAAGAGAAGTGCAAATCTATAGGGACGATAATGAAAATATTATAAAATATTAGGAAGATATACTGTAGAGCTTGAATATGTTGTAGATGCAAGTCAAAAAAATATTCTGGCACAAGAAAAGAAGCTAGTGTAAGACAAGTAGAAGTATCTTGATCGCATGATAGGAGGGATGATCATGGAGGATTTAGACAGTCAAGGAGTGATAGTAGGAATCAACATCATCAATACCCTAGCCATTCGACTAGAAGAGAATATACGCGTTCAAGGTCAGAAAGAATCCCAAGAATGTCTTCTATCAGACATCAGAGGAGGAGACATGGGTCAAATAACTTGCAAGGGGAGCTCAAAAAGATCAAGCCATCATCATTTGATGGAGTGAATAGGAAAGGATAAGATGTAGAAGCATGGCTTCTGGGAATGAGGAAATATTTCCAGTTGCATGATTAATAATAGAAGACAAAATTGTATGCTATCATCTCCAAGGAAAAGTGTATATGTGGTGGGATTGAATGAAGTAGGTTAAGCACTTGGATGAGAAGAGAATTTATTGGAATAAGTTCAAGAAAAAATTCCAGCATTAATACTTATATGAGGTAACCCTGGTGCTATAAATCCTCAAAATCACTAAAAAAATAAATTGTCCATGATACAAGTGAGATAGTGCAAGGTTGACCCCTCAAATAGACTAAAATTTTAATAAAACATGCTAATGCACCAAAATGTATCCTCCAAGATCACATGCATGGGTGAAAGGAGCTCCCAGGAAGGTGACGTCAATATCCAAGAGGGTGTAAGGACCTCCAAAGGGCATGTTCTCATCATATAATGGTGTAAAGAAAGGTGAGGGTCACACCTCCTCATCAAAAGTTCATGTCACATCATCAAATACCCCAACTCATCATCAAAGTGGTGCCCAATGGAAAGCAAGCCCTAATCATCATGAAAGCATCATAGTGCATGATGTCATCATCCATATGCTCAACGTCAAAGGTGGAATGAAGTATCATCACCTCCCATAATGGTGTCCAATCATTTACATATACAACATCATCCATCTAATTCCTAAGAATATATGGGGTGCACTACCCAAGGTGTGGGATTCTTTCCCATCTATCAATAAATATGAACATATATACAAAATGAGAGATCATATGTCCATTGTTCAAGGTCTAGGAGGTATGAGAGGATGTATCTAAATGTGTCAAGTCATGACATGTCCCAATGCTCTACATCACATGTGCCATATCCTATATATAATGCACAACATCCTGGGTGAAATCATAAGGGCTTCCTCCAAAAGACCATGACAAGTGCACCCATGTCAGTCAAAGCCATAGAATCAAGTAAGACCAATAATAAAAATGTTCAAGAATCCTTAGAATCATATAAAGTAATCCATCACTTAATACAGAAGCCACGTGAGCAATTCTCCTTAGATATCCCCATGAAACTTCACATTAGCTCAAGAATTTATACAATTTGACAAGTTTAAGTATGGGAGGGCCATCAAAAGATCCTATTGGGTGTGCCAGTACCCAAGTAGAGGGATATTTCCCAATAAACCTATCTAAGTGTAAGTGTGGTGATTGAAAATGTGTCAGGTTGACTTCATGGTTATGGATTCACTAACATTCAAGGTACCGTGCTTGGACCATTTCCATGAGAGCCTTTATAAAGGGAGTGCTTGTTGCTTGAGATACCCTTTCCTCAGTAGTGTATGTATTCCAAACCCATTTATTTCCATTTGATATTAATTTTATGCATTGCAAGTCCCCTTTTAAGGTTTCAAGCACTTTTTTCTTTCTTTTCTTTCTTATTGGGATTCAATCCTTTCATTTTGATATGCATTCAATGCATTACTACTAGGGCTATCACCTCATAGCAAGGGGGAAAAGATAAAGATATCCTTTGGATTTTAAATTTGGTCATTCATTATCCCACATTTCTTTATTTCTTTTATTCATTTTTTATAGCAATTGCATCAACCTCGACATTCTATCCCTTCTTCTCATAAGAGGATGAACTGCGAGCCTTTTTGGTGTACATTTAACAACCATACCAAATTTTATTACATTGTGAAAGGCTCCATGATGGAAAGTGATAAGTATTGGGAGGGGGGGGGGTGTTAGTACATTACCCTTATCAAAGACTCCAAGTAGTATCCTTGATCCCCAAGAGTGATAACACATGACTAGGACACTAATGATTGCCACCAAGGTGAAACCAGACAAAGAGCATAACTTCTAAGATGATGATTCATCATCCAACTTAAACCCATGATCCCTACTCACATGTCAATCACATTAAATATGACACTTTATGCTATAGTGGGAAAACCCCCCTATGGACTACACTAGGGTTCAACATGTAGGCAGATCTAATAGTCTAAAAGTCTCCTACTTTTTAATAACTACCCTGAATATACCCCACATTCATGCATAAAATACAAAGTGAAAAGATCTAGTAACTCTACCTTAAACTCTGTGTCCAGTGTCGTTCCTTTCGCATTCGATTGCTCCACTGACTACAAGTCTCCTCCCAAGGCTTACCTGCATTCACAAACAGACAAACAAGGAACTATGAACATGCATCTTATATATGAATTACTGGGTTAGATGTCATAATAAAGCATAAATCAAACATAAAGATTGAACACATCATATTTCGGGACAGAAAAAGTATTCCTTTTATTGATATCACAAAGTTTACTTACAATGAGATCGGTGATTTCTCCTCGAACCTGGTCCAGTCTCTTCTTCACCAAGCTCCAACTACGCTTCCACGTATCTTTCTCCTCTCAACCTCTCTCTAGGGAATGGAATAGTCTTATGATGGAGGAAAAAGGCAAGAATGGGCAATTCTGGCACAAAACTCACAAGGTGACTGCAAATTCTTAGGGCAAGGAGAGGATGTGAAATGGAAAGAGTTTCACTATTCTTATGCTTAGCTTTGGAATGAGACCCCAACAACTCATTTTATATGACAAAGTGATGGTTATTCGGTTGGGTGTCGGGCTATAGGCGGTGGGACAGTTGGGAAACTACCCAATAGCCCGTAATCTCAACGAATTCCTTGCAACTTTTTAATTTTTACAACTTTTGCGAGTATACGCGGGCTGTAGTGGTGCAACTAGCGTACATACATGGGCAGTAATGGTGAATCTAGCGTACATATGCAGGCATTAATGGTGCAGGGCGCGTACATCTTCAAAAATAGTGTTTTTAAGAAGAGTTATTTAGTGATGGCTTGGAAAAATTAGCAAGTAAGAGGGGTTGATGCCAAGTATGCATGTATGGTGCAATTTAGGGTTATAAAATTTTATATGAAACAAGGACTACTTTACCTCATAATGTGTTGGACCACCATCTTTGAATGAACCATGTTGATCAGGTGTGATGAGCTATTTTGATGAGGAATAAGGCATCTAGGGGGCTATTGGCTGCGGAGAATGTTAATCATCATCATAATCGAGATCATGTCTTCATTGTGGGCCATGAGACATGATATCCTCTAGCTACCCCTAAGTGAGAGGGGGTAACATCTGGGTCAAACATGGGGACATGTGACCACCGTAGAGCACGTGAGAACCTTAACATTTCTGGTACTCCAAGAATTTCAACGTGCATCACTCTAAAATCCCTACTACATTCTAACATAAAATCATTAGTAACAAAGGGTAGGTGGGTGTTATCCACCCGAGTTTATGAAAAACATAAAATCATGCAAGAAAGGAAAAATGTTCATTTTCATCAATATATCATTTTTTTAATCACATATAAATTCTAAACTAACATGGATGCATAATAAATCAATAAGTAACATCAAGAAAACAATGCAATAAAACAAGCACACAATGTGACCTACTTTAGCCAATTCTAACCTACTCTAACCTATTCTGAGAAGTCATATTCCTTCAACATAATAAGGCTTGAGAAGGGATCCATTAACATGTAATGGTAGCTTGTCACCTTTGGGTGTGATCAAATAGAAGGAGTCAATCCCAAATTTCTTCACAATTCACTAACGACCAAGACATAGGTTGTCGAACTTCTTATGCATTCCTGGATTTTCCTTCCTCTTTTCCCACATTAGTACAAGGTCACCATCTCAAAATTCCTCTATCTTTTTAGTGTCCCCTACTACTAAACTAAAAAAAATTAAAATTTTCTAATACCATTAAAATTAATGCAATGCAGCATGCTAAAACACTCATGCATCTAACAACCTTATAAAGACATGAATGCAAGCCCATTAAACATTCCCACAACTACATGCAGTACATCAATCACAACTTAGAGTAAATACACATTGAATGAATTCCACGATAAAATGAAACACATTGAGGATTTAACTTGCATTAATAGAATTATGAATGCATCCATTTATACATTACACATTGGCATGTAATTTAGTCAAGAAAAAATTATATGCATAACAAATAAAACTTAGAAATATAGACAATATAACATAGATAAACACTTATCTTTTAAACTGAATGTGTAACTCACTAAGAGGATAGATGTTCCACCCAACCATAGATTTGTTGCTCCAATTCTCAGCAAAAAATCACCCCTGATCTGGGGCTACAAATCCACAAGAAAGGGGTGTCTCTCTACTATCCACTCATAGCACAACACAACCCACATCAAGCTAATTCTCCTACATATATCCCAATCCATCAGCTCTCTTCCCCTCAACCTACAAAACCCAAGAAATGGGATCCCCTTTCATTGCCTTCCCATTTCCCTCTAGGGCTCCAACACAGGTTGGGCAGGAATATCTCTTGCTAGGGGCTCTAGGAATGTCAAATACAACAGAAAAACCTCATAGTCCCTTAGGCCTTCCCACTTCCCTCTAGGGGTCCAACACAGTTTGGATAGGAATCTCTCTTACTAGGGGCTCCAGGAATGTCAACTACAATAGGAAAAAATCATAGCGGCAGGATCACTGTTGTAGGGTAATGTCTCATAAAAAATCTCACTCTACAATCCTAACAACTTTCTCCTCCATGAATTTATAGCTCCAACCAGCTACCACACATGCCCACCATGGCTGCCTTCAAGCTTCGATACTCCCTTCTCCCTTGATGTCCAAAAAACTAACTGTCAAAATTTTCTTACCATGCCCATTCGAATTTCCATTTTTCCTATGCATGTTGACTCTCATGGCATTCCCCAATTTTGATTGTACTCATCCCCCATGCTCTCATAACTATGGGATGCATATTTGCACACCAACTCTCTTACACATGTTTAATGATTGGATTTGGGAATATTCAAACATAAAATATAAGGTTTATACACAATAATAATTTTAGAGATTGGGTTTGGATTAATACCCATGAATAATTCCCCTTTGGACCCCCTTCTTATACACTCCCATATCTTGTGGAAATTTATCCCCCAATACCCTGTCTATGTCCATCTACAATAG